>JAOUQT010000028.1:140350-155131 GCA_025769995.1 Xyliphius kryptos | reverse complement strand
CACTTCACCGTCAACAAACCTGAGTGATCTCGTGAGAGTGGCCGAGCGACAGCATCCATACATCCCAGTTTACCAAAACACTGCTGACCATTAACCCTCCAGCTCTGGGCCCTGAACTATAGGGGACCATGAAGGATATGATTGACTAAATAAATAAGTTTTCAGCCTAGACTTGAAGACTGAGATTTTGTCTAAATCCAGAACACTAACTGGAGGACTATTTCATAGATGTGGAGCTTGATAAGAGAATGAGCCAGTGCAGTGTGGATAAGAAAAGGGTGATGTGCTCAGAAGGATGATTCTGGCTGCGGCATTCTGGACTAATTGTAGTTTGTTTATGCACCTACTGGAACAACCAGAAAACAAGGCATTGCAATAATCCAACATAAAGGCAACAAATGCATGGACAATTTTTTCTGCAGCACACAGTGCCAGCTTATTTCTGATCTTAGCAATGTCTCTAAGGTGAAAGAATGCTATCCTGCTGGTATTATCTACTTGAAATTCGAAGGAAAGGCTAGAATTAATAATCACATCAAGGTCTTTTGAAAGTGAAAGTGATACATTTTGCCAATATTTGTGCACACAGCAGAATTGGTCCTCTGCATTTAACCCATCCGTGCAGTGAAACAAACAAATACACACACACACAGGTGAAGTGAGCACATGTGCCCGGAGCAGTGAGCAGCCAGCACAGTGCCTGGGGAGCAACTGGGGGGTTAGGTGCCTTGCCCAAGGGCACTTCAACCATGACTTGTCGCTACTTGGAATCTAACCAGGGACCTTCCGGTTGCAAGGCTGGTTCCTTAACCACAAGCCTACGACTGCCCCCACTAGGAGCATATAGGAGGAAGCTTGTTCATTGAGGAAACGGAGGACCAACTGTTGAAAAAAAAATGTAATAAAGTACTCTGTACTACTAATATTGTTAGCCCTTTTCTCTATAGCAAATACAAACAGCACCCGCTAAAGCAATAAAAATACTGCACAAAGGCAGAGCTCACTTGCTCTCCCATTCAACTCCATTATCAATTTACAGAAACAACTTGGCTGGCTTTTTTTAGCCTCTGGACTTTGTGCCATATTTTAGTAATCTATACTACGCACCACACAGCTTGATTTAGGGTGCTTTTGTAGTAAAGAGGTTCCAGATGACTGGGTAACAGCAACAAGAGTGATGAGACAGACAGGCAGAAAGGTACATGCTGTGTCATCTGGACAAATGAAAGACAGTAAGGAAACTTGGTGGTGGGACAAGGAAGTGCAGGAGGTTATTCAGAAAAAAGAAGAAATGGTACAGGGAGAATGTGGAATATATAAAAATTGTGGAACAGGAGGTAGAAAATATAAGTAAAGAATGAAGTAAGGAAATCATTGAAAAGGATGAAGAAGTGAAAAGCAGTCAGAGCTGAGGACATACTGGTAGAGATATGGAAATGTATAGGAAAGATCGGAGTGGTGTTTTTGACTAGATCATTCAATAAGATTTTTGAGAGTGAATTGATGTCCGAGAAATGGAGGGAAAGTGAACTTGTACTGATTTATAAGAACAGGGGTGATGTGCAGAGTTGTAGAAATTAATTGGGCATAAAAGTAATGAGCTAGGCTTAGAAAAGCAGTGACGGTTTTTGAGCAGCAGTATAGTTTCATGCCAAGAAAGAGCATCACATAAGCAATTTTTGATTTGAGAATGCTAATGGAGAAGTATAGAGAAGGTCAGAAAGAGCTGCCTTGTGTTTTTGTGAATTTAGAGAATGCATGAAGAAACTGTGGTGTTGTATGAGAAAGTCTGGAGTGGCTGAAAAGTATGTTAGATTGGTGCAGGACATGTATGAGAACAGCATGACAATAGTGACGTGCTGTAGACTAACAGATGAGGTCAGACAGAATTCACAGTGTACTATGATGTTTGCAGATGACATTGTGATCTTGTAGTGAGAGCAGGGACCAGCTAAAAGATAATTAGGAGAGTTTTAGGTATGCTCTGGAAAGGAGAAAAATTAAAGTAAACTGTAATAAGATAGAATACATGTGTGTGAATGAGAGGGAGGAAGGTAGAACAGTCAGGCTACAGGGAAAAGTGGGCACAAAGGTGTAGGAATTCAGATACTTGGAATCAATTGTACAAGGAAATAAGGAGTGTGGAAAAGAAGTGAAGAAGAGAGTATAGGCAACATTTAGTGGATGGAGAAATGGAGAAAGAGTGATGTGTAACATAAGAATTGCAGCAAAAGTGAAACTAAAGTTTTATAAGAGAGTAGTGAAACCAGCCTTGTTGTATGGTTTGGAGACAGTGGCACTGACTAAGAGACAGGAAGCAGAGCTGAAGGTGGCAAAGCTTTAGATGTTGGTTCTCATTAGGAGTGACCAGAATGAACAGAATTAGGAATAAGAACATCAGAGGGACAGCACAGGAGACAAGAGTTAGAGAGAGCCGATTGAGAGGGACAGTGGATATATTGGAAGGATGATGTTAAAGATGGAGGCAGGAGGCAGAGAGAAAGAACAAAGAGGAGATATATAGATGTGGTCAATGTAGACATGTAGGTAGTTGATGTGAAGGTGGAAAAGGACAGGGTGAGGTGGAAAAGATTGATTAGCTTTGGCAACCCCTGATAAAAGGGAGAGGCCGAAAGAAGAAGAAGACATTATGAACAAAACTGGGCATTCAATTAATTTTCTATGCTGGTATAAATTGTATTGTTTTTATTTTTAGTGTTCACTGGGTAGGAGTAGCACTTTTGCATTTTTTACAGAACACTGTATTTAAATTTTATATAAGAAGACTACGTTTCTTAGGATCATTACCTTGCCATTGTGGAGAAGCTTGAGGGTTCCTATGAGTCAGACTGTGATACCATCAGGCAAGTGTAAGGTCGATAAGGTTCCAGACATAGAGTTATCACAACCCCACTTATGAGGACTGGAGCTGTGAGATGAGGCACAGTTCTTAAATCTAGCATTTTCCACTGACAAAAGGTTGGAATGCTCAGTCAGCTACTTATCCCCAAGAGCACTAATGTGTACAACGCATAGGAATTCCATACTGGGTCAAAAATCACCCAGGATAAAAAGGTCTGACAATACCCATTTTAAAAGACAGGGTGGAAACAGAGAACTTTATTACTGGCTCATCAGAATCAAAAATGTATGGCTCAACACAACACGAAAGGAAGAATGTAAAAATAGAGGGTTAGGGTCTTATTTCAATTTTTTGTACATTGACATAACATCAGTATTTCAATAATCTGAGAATAAGTGGAATAGCAGGGGACACTTCACTACATGGGCTGGGCACAGTGATTTTCACAGGCAAAGGAGACTGCTAACACTATGGAGTTGCTGTCTGGATACACAGGAAAGTTGCTAAATGTCGAAAACTTTACAACCCAGTGGGAAGCAGTCATAGCCACATTTGTCACAAGTAAATGATATTCAATTCAATTTAGTTTTATTTATATATCTTATTTTACAATGGAACATTGACACAAAGCAGTTCTACAGAAATAATATATGGGATATACTCAGATATTTAGGATAAACTATCTAAGGAAATGGGGAGTGTGGAAAAGAGGTGAAGAAGAGAGAACAGGCAGGACGGAGTAAATTGAGAAAAGTGTGAGGAGTGATGTGTGACAAAAGGGTTGCGGCAAAAGTGAAGGAAAAGATTTATAAGAGAGTAGCGAGGCCAGCCTTGTTGTATGGTTTGGAGACAGAGGCACTCACTAAGAGACAGGAAGCAGAGCTGGAGATTGCAGAGCTTAAGATGTTAAGGTTCCCGTTAGGAGTAACCAGGATGGAAAATTAGTAGACAAAGTTAGAGAGGGCCGACTGAGATGGTATAGACATATAGGGACAGTGAATATATTAGTAGGAGGATGTTAAGAGATAGAGTTGGCAGGCAGGAAGCAAAGAGGAGATATATGGATATGATCAATGTAGACATGCAGGTAGTTGGTGTGAAAGCGGAAGATCCAGAGGACCAAGTAAGGTGAAAAAGATTGATAAAGGGAGAGGCCGTAAGAAGAAAGCAAGTCACTTTTTCCAAATACAAGATCATGTATGTGACTACTACTTTAAAATGACCGAAAAGGCTTACCGTCTAATGTTTTGATTTCACAGACAGTACCCGTTGTTGGCTGAATACCTGAGGAAAAAAGTAAAAGAGTGTAAGACTCCCAGCATATTTTAACTTGTTTTTTTAATATATATTTAATGAAATTATGTTATAGCTTACTAGCCGGTGTCCATCTGGTAACTCTGGCTGCAAGGGCATGAACAACCATAGATAGGGTGCCACACCATCACACATTCACACACTAAGGACCACTTTATTTACCAATCCACCAATTAACCTAGCACCCGCCTTTGGAATGTGGGAGGAGACTCGAACACCCAGAGAAAACCTCGCAAACACGTTCTTGCTGTGAGAAGACAACACTACCCACTGTGCCACCATTCAATAAAATCACTAATTAAAATTATAATAGTACTTTAATGTCTAATGTTTCATCAGAATTTAGACTTATACATGTTCTTACAACCTCCGAGTAAGATAGGTCACTATCATAATCCTAAACATGTTAGAGTCCATCTCACATTCATAAATAAGTACAAGACAATTGTTTCGTAAAAAGTGCTGTTAGTCACTGTGGTAAATTTGTTAATAGATAAATACACCCATTGTATAGCTGTACACCTAGATTCAGGTAGTTGCATAATCAATGAAGCAATGCATAAAATCATGCAGATACAAAACAAGCTCTTAAGGTAATAATCAAAAAGCATAAAATAAAGGAAGAGGATGAGCTTTCTTACACTGAGCCTGGCACTGATTTTTTTCACACCCCTTAATTACAACTGTATTGCTTAAAGCCAGATTTAATGCACAATAATGTTGTAACTTACTGATTTTCACTATCTTTCCATATATTTGTCGATTGCCTAATGTTCAATGATGCAGTGTGAGAGAGAAAGTAACATTCGATTAACTGCCCAAACAATTCCCACTAAGCAGTTGGAAGATCGGATGGATTTTATATATTTCAGAATTTTTGGTCACTTTTCTAACAGTTTGAACAAACATTCTAGAAGATTTCTTCAGCATATCAAGTTTAACTTTTTTTAAGAAATTAGGCATTGTGGTGGATGGGAAATAAAGCATTTAAATTCCTCAAATACACTGAGCTAAGAAGCTTAATTTCAGAATAATGAAATAATGAATAAGTCAAGAACTATTAGAAGGTATTTTCTGTAATTCTTATATACAGAAACAAAAGCAATAATACCTATGTACAACTGCAATTAAATGAAAAAAAAAAACAATGATTTACAAAACCTTTTCAACACATGTTCAATTAAATATAACGCAAATACAAGATGTTTAATGTTCAAACTGGATAAACTTTTTTAAAAAAATATTCACTCATTTTGAATTTGATGCCTGCAACACATTCCAAAAGAGTTGGGACAGGGTCATGTTCACCACTGTGTTACTTCACATTTCCTTTCAACAACACTCAATAAGTGTTTGGGGAAAAAACCTTTGTAGGTGAAATTCTTTCCCATTCTTGCCTGATTTACAACTTCAACTGCTCAACATTATGGAGTCTCGGCTAGGCCAGTCTAGTAGTCTCTTTTACTACAAAGTCATGCTGTTGTAACACATGCAGAATGTGACTGGGCATTGTCTTGCTTAAATAATCAGGGACATCCCTGAAGACAGTATGCTTGAATGGCAGCATACTATGTTGCTCCAAAACCTATATGTACCTTTCAGCATTAATGGTGCCTTCACAGATGAGCAAGTTATGGGCACAAACACGCCTCCAAATGATCAGAGATGCTAACTTTGCTCTGATAACAATACAGGCAGTCCTTTTTCTCTTTGGCTCGAAGGTCCATGATTTCCAAAAACTATTTGAAATGTGGACTCGTCAGACCACAAAACACTTTTCCACTTTGCATCAGTCCATCTAAGATAAGCTATATGACTTTCATTTTGCACTTGTAGATGAAGCAACAAACTGTGTTAATTGACGATGGTTTTCGGAGGTGTTCCTGAGCCCATGTGGTAATATCCGTTACATAACGATGTCTGTTAAAATGCAGAGCCATCTGAAGGCTCGAAAGTCACAGTCAATGTTGGTTTTTACCTTTGCTGCATACTTGCAGAGATTTCTCCAGATTCTCTGAAACTTTGGATGATATGGATTTTAGAGGAGGAAATCCCTGAATTCTAATACTTAGCTCAGGCTCCTTCTGCCCGAATTACTGCAGCAATGCAACGTGGCATCATGCCGATCGGTCTGTGGCACTGCTTCGGTGTTATGAGAGACAAGGTTGCTCCGATAGTGGCCTTCAGCTGTTGTGCATTATTGATTCTGGCGTATCGCATCTTCACAGTACTCCATAGATTTTCTATAGTGTTAAGGTCAGATGAGTTTACTGGACATTTATAAACAGGGATACCATGGTCCTTAAACCAGGTACTTGTAGCTTTGGCACTGTGTGCAGCTGGAGTCAGTGCATCAAGAATTGAAATATATCAGTCTGTGTGTAACAAATGTGTACAGTATACAAGATTCACTTTTTCATTTCATTTTATGATATTCTAATTTTATAACCAGCACCTGTATCTTTTTTGTCTATGATGCCAAGAATCATCACAGATGTAAGTTCCATCAAACAAAAACCGACATCTTTAAACAATTAGAAAAACATTAGCATTTACTTGTAGATTCATATTCAGGATGGTTTGCCATGTTCTAAATACAATTCAGTCCAAGGGCAAGGACACACATTTCCTGTTATGAAGCTGCTACAATCACAGCAGCAAACAGACCCAGTCTCTGAATAATCACCACTTAACAATGTACAGTGTCCATGCAAAAACACAATCTCTAACTTAAGCTGGACACGAGTGTATGTCAAACATAATATATACAATAAGACAGGCCACTGTTTAAAACAAAATGTTCTGTGTAACAAGGTTTGAGCAGTTAGATATTGGCATGTTAAAATATAAAGTCTGTTTGAAATTATTTCATGTGCATGTGTTTACAGCAAAAGTATTGTGAAGAGGATTCCCTGTTTGAACAAGGTGCTTATTTGAATTGATGTGTTGATGAATGGTTTAAAAATACTGTTCGGCATCTTAACTAATTTTATTAGTTTCGGTTCTTCTGAAGTGATGAGTTGATTTCATGAACATTTATATGGCTTTAAATGGTTCACACTGGTTAAAACTCTGATTTTTGAGTTATGGAACAATCTTCCGACTAATGTTCTGGAATTGGACACAGTCTCAATGTTTAAATCTAGACTCAAGACATATTTGTTTAGTCAAGCATTCTGTTCATAGTGTTAGTTTCTCCTAGGTAAAGGTGCAGATCTTGAGGGTTATAGGCACTAGAATGTGTGTAATCTGTGATATTTGGATGCCCTAATATCTATGCTTTTAACTATGCTGCTGTCATGGCATTATTTTTAAGTTATGGCCAATTGGATTAAGCAGCAAGGGCAATTATTTCTCAATCAGCCTTCTCAAAATTCCAAACGTATAGCTTCAAAATAAAAAAGATACAGTAATATTTGTTGTAAATCAAGGTAAACTGTCAAATCTATTTTCTTGTGATGTAAATTTTAACAGATTATTTGATAATTTACAGTAGAATTAAAGCTAGTGGAAAATAAAGTTATTTTGATATTAAAACTGATATAAGTTAAAATAAGTTCAAATATTTGGTTAAAATAATTTTTTGGTAGGAAATAATTTGCTTATTAAAAAAGACATAAAAAATGCTTTGGAGGAAAAAAATACAAGTCCACGGCAAGTACTGCATTGAAGAACAGAAAATTAATATAACAGGCTGTCCACCCAAATGTTGCGAATAAACGGTCACTTTTTAAAGTGGGCCGGGAAATCCGAATAAGAAGAACTTCAGGCTTGTACTGGAAACATGGTGAGAAAGCTGCAGCAGGCATTATATTTGTGATGTAAAATTTATTTGCTTATCTTGATGCAGTGTCCAACAAGCCCCACTATGTTATATTCTTTGCATAATAATAATAATAATAACAATAACGTTTACTTTGTGTTTTTATTTATATTAAATACAACCCATAGTGTTGTTACCATAAAAAAACTAATATCCGTGCAGCATAAACATATGGATGGTCCGCTGATCGAAAGAGCTGCTTGCTGTTTTAACCGCAATGTTATTCACAGTTTACGGGTATGAGCGCTATAGAGCGCTGCAGTAACGCAATTGACTTACTCTGCGTTATAGTAACGGTACTATTGGCTGCGCTAATAGGCACTGGCACCGCAATCTCCGCATTCGCCTCTCCCACGTCCCCAGCAGGCAAGTTGATGATTGTGGCTTCCCCAAGCAGGTTACAGATGCGTTGCTGCATGGCAGTAAGAATAACCGGCACTGTGGTGCAGTCGCCCGTGTCTTCTATCGCCGCGCGTGCTTGCGCAACTTTACGACGAACCTCGGTTTTTAAATCGGACCATTTCTTTTTCACCTCGGCGAGCTCGCGCTGGCAGTTACTCACTGCATTAACGCGCTTTAAAATCTCAACCCAGGCGTTATTTTTGGACATGTGTGTGACGCCTGCGTTGAAGTGGTTCACCAAAATGTGCTTTTGTTTTTCCATCTCCTCGACGATAATTTCCACTTCCCTTTCAGAAAAATTTAATTTTCTCTTCTTTGCCTGCGATGCCATACTATCTTGAATAAGACTTAAGGAAAGTATTATAAACGTACGTAGAATACGTAAAATTGTCGTTTTTTTACACTAAAATGCGCAACGCAATGGCTTCCAGAATCGGCGAGCTTAACGTCGGTAGGTAGTTTTCACAAAAACCGGAAATACGTTAAACGATTTCCGGTCGTTATTAAGTCATGGAACGCTTTTTAACGTCGTAGCTCTAATCGCTGCGGAAGCTGAAATTCAAGTATATGTCCAGGATAATCGTGGAACAGTATGGCAAGCAGGAATTCCCCGTTGACTAAAGGACACAATTTCTCTGTGAAGGAATTCATTCACAGCTATCAGGCTAAGGTAAACTGGTAGCTAGCTTCATTGACGCTTTGCGTGTGACGTAAGGCTTTTCGACGTGCGCCATGATGGACGGCGGAAGTACAGAAGATATACATCTAATATACGGTTTACTGGACATTGATAAAATGGTCATATACTGGTAATCAGGCCCGTAACTAGAATTATAGTGAGGTCCACACTGTGTAAACGCAAATCTCCTTTACTTCAAAGGATTACAAGGTTGACAAATGCTGACTAATTCAAGTTTACTTATCTGTTCTCCCATAAACTCTGCTTTCACTCCACTTAGATTACATTTTTTCATGCATTTTTATACCCACTCAATCCTAGTTTTAGGGTAACAGGGAAGCCGATGCCCACCTGGTAACTCTAGGCATGAGTGCAGGAGCAAGCTTAGACAGGGTGTCAATCCATAAGAAGTCACACACACACACTAACAGGAAATTTAGAGAAACTAGTTAACCTATCATGCATGGCTTTAGAATGTGAGAGGAAACTGGGGTACCAGGAGAAAACCGCGCAAAAACACTGGAAGAACATGCAAACTCCACACAGAGATCGCTCCACCCTTGGCTTGAAACTGGTAACTTCTTGCTGTAAGCTTACAGCACTATCCACTGTGCGCCCCACTTAGACTACATATTGTAAAATATTCACCTTATATTCTGGTCACTGTATGAAATTTGAAATCACAACAGGGAATCAATAAATATTATCAGCAGACTTGGCCTCTGATAATTATTATCTGATAATATTTTGGAGATGAATATTTAATCCCAAAAGCAAGTGAAGATTTAAAACGCTAACCCTGGGCTCAATCCTCTTTATCCCCAGTTTGTATAATTCTTTATGTAGCTGACTCATCTCTCTGTTCTGGGGGTGTTTGTAGAACACCCTGATCACCTCTTATCTACGACCAGCTGTGTGTGTGGGCGCGTGTTATGTATCTTCTGTAACTCAGCCATCTTTTACAACTGTAACAATCATCTGCAATGCTTTATGTTAGATTATTCATATCTGCCTATTCATCTGCTTTCAGGTTCTGTCTTAGTTTTACCTAAGAGATAAATGTTGTGTTTTTGGACTGAAATCCATGTTATTGTAACATTTCCAGAACTTAAATAATAATTCCTCACAACTACTATAAAAATTAACACGAAAATACTGAACATGTAATAAAAGCAAACAAAATAACCAACATTGAAACGTTCCTTTATTGTTAAGGAACAATAGCATATTTACTGTCTTCCCCTTTAGCCTTTTCTGTTATTGGCTTAGCACCTGTCCTGTGATGGTGCTGGAATAGAATGATGGTGCTGATCTAATAGGATTTTCACACACAACCATGTCTAGTGTTTACAGCAAATTAGAAAAACCCAATTCCAAAAAAGTTGGGACAAAGTACAAATTGTAAATAAAAACAAAATGCAATTATGTGGAAGATTTACAATTCCGTATTTTATTCAGAATAGAACATAGATGACATATCAAATGTTTAAACTGAGAAAATGTATGATTTAAAGAGAAAAATTAGGTGATTTTAAATTTTGTGACTACAACACATCTCAAAAAAGTTGGGACAAGACCATGTTTATTACTGTGCGACATCCCCTTTTCTCTTTACAACATTCTGTTAACATCTGGGGACGGACGAGACAAGTTGCTCAAATTGAGGGATAGGAATGTTAACACATTCTTGTCTATTGTAGGATTCTAGTTGCTCAACTGTCTTGGGTTTGTTGTCATATCTTCCATTTTATGATGCGACAAATGTTTTCTATTTGGACTGCAGGCTGGTCAGTTCAGTACCCGGACCCTTTTTCTACGCAGCTATGTAATTGGTTCAGTATATGGTTTGTCATTGTCATGTTGGAAAATGCAAGGTCTTCCCTAAAAGAGACTGGTTGTCTGGATGGGAGCATATGTTGCTCTAGAACCTGGATATACCTTTCAGCACTGATTGTGTCCTTCTAGATGTGTAAGCTGCCCATGCCTCATACACACTAATGCAACCCCATACTAGAATTAGGGGATTGGTAATCCTCTTTCCGTCTTTACTTCTAAAAGCCGCTGCCACTCCAAGCTGCTCTTTTTATACCCAGTCATGTTAATGACTTATTTCCAATTGGTTCTCCAGCTGTTCCTTTTTCTGTACTTTTAACTTTTCCAGCCTCTTATTGCCTTGTCCCAACTTTTTTGAGATATGTTGCTGTCACAAATTTCAAATGAGAAAATATTTGGCATGAAATTTCAAAATTCGACATTTGATATGTTGTCTATGTTCTATTGTAAATACAATATCAGTTTTTGACAATCGGGTTTGTAAATGAAAAAGAGAAAATATACAGTTAGGGGCAGTTGTGTGGATGAAAATGTCTTGTTGATTTTAGAGGGTCGGAGGAGAATGGACAGATTGGTTTAAGATGATATAAACCCAACAGTAACTCAAATAACCACCGGTTACAAGGAATGTACAATATTACTCTGTCAAAAATATGGCATGAAACATGGCTGTTTTATCGTAATTTGTTTGGTAAACGTTATCAACATTTAGTCTTAAAGCATTTCACTACATGTTGTACTATGTATGATTATGTATGTGACAAATAAAATGTATTTAAATTTGAATTGTCTATGTAATCCACTTTAAATGGTCAATTCATTAGGAACCTTTACATGAATAAATCATTTTTTTCCTATGTGAGATTATGTCAGTGATGTACATTAGAACTCCAAGCTGAACCCATGAAGCTATTTGTTGAAGCATGTATTTATTTCATAACCATATTTATTCATTTAAACATCTCCAACAGAAACAGTCTTGGAAATCTTTAAATTACATTTTCTCTCTCTGTACCTAGATTGAAAGTGATACATTTTTGATTCTACCACTGTGCTCTCTTCTATCCGCCTCTCATAACTGCCTGGTATTCGGTGTTATGATTTAACCATGGGTGTTTCACTAGGTTTGTTTTGTTGTCACAACTTGTTTTTGAAGAACTTTGGCTGTTCTTATGTGAAATCCTGCTGCTTGTTTGTGGATGACCAAATACATATTTTACACCATAATTTACAAATAATTCTATAAAATTCAACAATGTGATTTCCTGGATTTTTGTTTTCTTATTTTTTTCTCTCATAGTTGAAGCGTACCTATGATGAAAATTACAGACCTCTCTCATCTTTCACAAACTTGCACAAACAGTGGCTGATTTTTTTGCCCCACTGTATACTTATTGCTCAGTATCTCTGGTAAATTGCTGACTTGTAAAAGGCCACCACATTATGTACAGCTTTTATAAAATAATCAGTATCAGGCTAAATCCTCTGTAATACCGTGCAGACTACACCATTCAGTGCGTATGTACCATTCAAATTGTTAAGACAAAAATGCTCATCATCAATTGCACTGTTGAGCACAATGGATTACTTTGGTGCAGTGTAGGCACTTGATTTCCAAAATACCATTTCCACAGCAAGTGCACAGAAGCAGGCCATCCAGAGATTCCCCAAGGTAGGGATGGGAGCGGTCAATGTGAAGACCAGCATCACAAACTATAAGGTCCTGATGTTGTGCAGCAAAAGCCAGACACACCTGTCTGGCTGTTTTCTCATATGCCATCTAAAAAATAGAAACGTTATTAGTGGCTGCACACCTTTTCTTGTGTAACTTTCTCTGGTGCTTTTGCTCAAACACATACTTTTCCTAAAAATATTGTGTTGCAATGGGCAAGGGGCTTTTACATTACAAACCTTTAAAAACATTTCATATGGTTTTCAATTTAGAGGTACTGTATATCTTGGATTACTTACACAATGATTGTGTCATGTCATACCTGCCTTGTTGCAACTGTTGAAAATCTGCATAATTCAGGGTAACAGGACTGTGAAAACTTTATACTTTCACTTTGCAATTTCATTTTACAATTTCACACTACACAGGACTGTGGCAACACACTTTATACTTTCACTTTACACTTTCATTGTATAATTTCACTCATTTACACAGGACTGTAGCAACACAATTTAAACTTTAATTTTACAGTTTTGCGATATCAGAAAAGAAGTTTGCAGTGTAAATCTGCAGAGTTTGAACATATCATCATCTACAGTACATAATATAATTTAAAGATTCAGAGAATCTGGAAGAATCTCTGAGCGTAAGGGTCAAGGCCGGAAAACCTTTAATCTTTGGGCCCTTATACGGCACTGCATCACATACAGACATGCTTCTGTATTGGAAATTCAATTCAATTTTATTTATAAATTGCTTTTAACAATGGACATTGTCCCAAAGCAGCGTTACAGAAAATGTTTTAGCCCAGATGAGTAATGGTGGCAAGGAAAAACTTCCTAAGTAAGAAAGAAACTTTAAGAGGAACCAGAATCATATGGAAACCCATCCTCATTTGGGTGATGTAATGGAATCTGTATACATCTAATACTTAAATTCTATAACTAAGCAATAATATAACAATAATAATATAACAATAATATATAATATACATATATTATCTATATGTATATTCTGGATTCTGGACTGACTGCAGTTTGTTTATGCACAACCAGAACAATCAGACAACAGGGTTTCAGTAATCCAACCTAGAGGTAACAAAAGCAAACAACTTTTTTTGCATCATTCATTTAATACTACATACTCATTTGGTTTGATCCATGTTTCAGTTAAAGTACATTTAATCCCTGATCAGTAATAAGTTTTTTTTTTATAATAAGCAATTTAGAATTCAGAGCCTTAATATTTAATAGTCCCATCTTCAGGTCAATGGTTCAGGCTGTATTATTACAACTGTCTAGTTTAATATTTTATTAAGTTATTAAAATAAACCCTTGGTATATTTCTTAATTTTTTTATATTTTGGTTTAGCCCGGGGAAAATAAACACTGGCATTCTAAATGGACACAATATCTAAATGAACAAATAATAATCCAACTTGACTACCTTTAAATAGGTGCAGGCTGCTTGCAGGTTCCTATAATGAAAGTTATAGTTGGTGGTAGAGCTTTCTTTTACAAAGTACCACAATTATGGAACAGTCTTTCAATTATTGTTCATGAATGTTTAAAAAGTCTAGGCTCAAGATGTATTTGTTTTTTCAAGCATTCTGTTTATAGTAAAATTCTCTAAGATAACGGTGCAAAAGCAGTGAGTGACACTGTTTCCTCACTGCAAGGAGAATCTGTGTAGGATCCCTGGGTGAGACAGTCTTGTAAATTTGTATGTGTAGTTTGAATGTTCTCCCAGTGTTTGCATGGGTTTCCTCGGTGTGCTGTGGTTTCTCCCCCACAGTCCAAATACATATTGTTGTTGATGATTTGTGAACTGTGTATAACCTTGTGTATAGATTTAACCTTTAATTTATTGTACTATAGCTAGTCTTTTCAGAGATTGTATTCTAACACACTCCATATTTCTTAAACTGCTACATTACAAGGGTCACCTTGTGCCTAATCATTTCTTTTCCTGCTATTTCTCTTTTTATGCCAAGCTACACAAGGTAATACTGAAAGAGTGCCGATTCTGACCTTGTCTCCTCCATCTGCCTGATTCACCCTGATTGTTAACATACAGGGGTTAGACAATGAAAATGAAACACCTGTCAATTTAGTGTATGAGGTTTCATGGCTAAACTGGACAAGCCTGGTTGCCAATCTTCATTAATTGCACATTGCACCAGTAAGAGCAGAGTG
>JAOUQT010000028.1:118944-132060 GCA_025769995.1 Xyliphius kryptos | reverse complement strand
TTTTTTGAGCATTATTCAACTTCTCAGTCTTTTCATGCCCTGTCCCAATTTTTTGGGAACGAATTGCAGTTTATTTCAAATAATCAAGTTTTCAAATAACAAATAATCAAGTTTATTAGTTTGAACATTAAATATCCTGTCTTTGTAGTTTATTCAGTTGAATATAGATTTGAATAGATCCTTCATAACATGTCTCTTCTCGAATAATTTACATGATCTCCACACAAAAACATGTTAAATACACGTCAACAATGGATTTTTATACAGATATCTCATAGTCATTGTGAACTCAAGCTTATATTAGAGCTAGCATTACACACTGAGACATGTAGTGTTCTGTAGGCATCTGCCAAATTTCCAATTATCGACTCTCCTGCACGACACATCATTGCAAAAAACATTTCCTACAGTCAGCACTCATATAAAATTCAGAACTTTTTACATTTCAGCTTGCATGACACTTGGAAAGCTCAAGTGTTGCTCTTGTTTCATGTTAATGCACATTCTCTTGATTCAAATTAATAATTTTTTGCTCTATTGCGAAATATAGAACTTTAGAATATAGAACTTTAGAATGTCTCGAAATTTCCAGTTAGTGTGTGATTATAATGAATGACATTTTTTCTACAATGAAGAGGTGGCCTATCTAGTCTAGGGTAGTATCTGTACTTGCGCCCAGAGTTGCCAGCCGGGCACTATCTCATCTGCAACCCTGTGTGGATTAAATGGAAGAAAATGAATAAATGAATTATGGTATTTTATAATATTCAGAATATGTAAGAGACTTCATGTTTAAATGATGCTGGTTTTAATGAAATATGCGTATGCATGGCAAGAATTGACCCATCCCTGAATGGGATGCCAATCTGTCGCAGTGCATCAAACACACACATTAAAAAATAAAAATATTCCTTGGGGAAAATAGAAAATAAATTATTTATCAAAATCAGTTAGAGATAAAATGAGGCATACTATATTATGAATGCTTATTTATTTTATAGATTATTGACAGGTGTAGGAAAGTCTTCATGGGAATTTTAATGTCTGTAACTTACTCTATTATCAGCTTTTGTAAATATATTATATTGGCTTATTGATTTATGGATTCTATACAGCATTGCATATATATATATACTCGATCATAACCGGTCTTTTCTCAAATGACTTGGTTCATTTCACTGAAACTACACTGTAGAAAGATTAGGAAAACCTGGCAGGTGGCATATGATCACTGCCCCTATTGGTGGTTACATCATCACTGTGTCTCAAATAAGGTGTTAACATTGTCCACTGCACAACAGAATGCAACGTTCACCAGCTATAAATTAACAGAATGACCTGAGGGACTTTGACCTCGGACAGATATCTGGAGCTCAGACATGTTACAGTAACACGGTATTACAGGTGTACAACGAGTAGGGGAACCACCAACAAACATCCATCTGAAGTTTACATTGCAAACACATGATTTATCAGAGAGGTGAATGTCGGCACAGGTGAACTGGCAGACCAACTGTAGTTGGCATGTGATGATTTGCTTATAGGGGATTTTAGCAAACTTGTGGAGTTGTGTGCTGTAATTAATCAAAAATGTGGACCAAACCATTATTAGTCTGTTTTTCCTAATCAAGTGATTGTTTAGTGTAAGAGACCCAAAGATGTTTCTGCACAACAATGCCCCTGTGCACAAAGCAAACACATAAACACATACTGCAGTTTGCTAAAGTTGATTTGGGAACCTTTGTGATAAATTGCAGTCCCAACTTCTGACCTTTGTGCCAGACATCAGCGCCTTATCACTTAAACTATTATTGCTGAATTATTACAAATCCCCACAGCCACACTCCAATTTTGTTGTGGAAATCTTCAGATGGGGGAAACAACTCAATATTAATGGCTATGTTTTTGGAATGTGATGTTTGGCTGTAGTGTGTGTGTAGCAATCAATGTGCAGCTCATAATCAGAAGTCCAAATGAACACAACTGGGAAATATGGCTTAGATCCTCTCCCCTGCCAATCCTCCAGCTGACTATTCATCTGCTCAACCTCATGTGTGTTGCCCTGTGGTATTAGTAATTATGCTTTTCCTTACATTTTCATAATTCCAGCTAAATTTGAATGGACACATTAACTCTACGAGCTGTATTTCCCAGTGTCAAACAAAGTCAAAAGAAATAAAAATAAGAAAAAAGACTGATGTTTTTCATATGCACCAAGACGGAACAGATATTTTGAGATGATGCAGGAACTCACCATGGCAACAGTAATGGGCTTGTCTGATCATATAGCTTTAAGGCATTTTCATTTGTTAGCCAACTGGAAGTTTATTAAGCATTTTCCAATAACAATATATTGATTTTATACAAAGTGCGTCTTGTACTGTATACTGTATATATTTTTGAACATGCTATAAAATTACTTCTCCATACTAACATCCTATTCAGGAGCATATAGAGTTATATTTGAAAACTATCCGATAAAAATGAAAGCTTTTTCAATATCATCATCGTCTGCTTTTGTGTTTAAATGACTTCTAATGGGCAAAGTTATACAATCAATAGTATGGTCAGTCTGATACACTAGTATTGGCTTGTCGGACTTCAGGGAAATGATGACAAATGATATAAAGGGTGCATTAAGATAAACCAGATCCATAAGAACGTCACTGATGAACCCTGATATCATATGACATCAACTGTCCCAGCGCACCTTCTCAACACTCAGTGCTGGGGAAAATGTGTTTACTGTAACTTCACAAACTTAAAGGCCTACAAAATCTACAAAATAATAATAATAATAATAATAATAATAATAATAATAATAGATACACATTATCTATAGTAGATACATGTATGCATGATAGAATAAATGAATGAATGAATGAATAATGATGCTTATGACAGACAGACAGACAGATAGATCAAAAAACAATAGATGAATGGATGGATGGATCGATAGATGGATGGATGGACAGACAGATCAGAGAAGCAAACAATTAAATAAACTAAATTAATTGAATTAATAAATAAATGAATGATTAAGATACATAGAAAAATGGATGGATGGATGGATGGATGTACAGATAGATGTTAATTGTAGCCTAATGATATATAATATAATGGGTGAATGAACTTATATTCAATAAGAACTTAATTATGCTACTGCACTTTAGTTAACCACAGGAAAACAAACGTATTTTTGTATATAAACAAAATTGTGTTAAACCATTGCCTGTGCGCGTCTGTGTGTGTGTGTACATATAGGTGGGTGTGTGTGTGTGTGTTTGCGGGAGTGGGCTTCACCGTGCCGGTTAAAGACTCACCACACGGATCCGTACGCGCCTGAGCCCACCGGTGTGAGCATCTGATATCGCTCGGGAACCTCCCATAATGTCTTATTCAGCTCCTGCCGATAAAACCCCGCTCTGACTGTCATGCTTGCTAATAAACACACACACACAATCTCTCTAATGAACACACACTCAAATTTCACATTTACCCTTAAAAGGACGCACCGATTAAACCCCACAATTTTTGTTCGCAATTTACCCGAATGGGAGTATCCGTCTGGCTGTGTGTGTGTGTTGGGGGAGCACGCATGCGCGCGCACTCCAGCCTCTCATACGCTTATTCACACACTACTCTTTAAACATTGCCTAGCGTCATAATTCCGGTTTCTGCACTTGATCCAATCAATAATCTAAGGTCTAAAAACAGCTTTTTATTAATTATCAATCAATTATTATCAATCAAATTAAAGCCTAATACCTAAATGTATAATCTACAGCCCAAGATACAAACCCGCCGAGGCACCGTGTAAAATGCAAATAAAAACAAAATGCTAATGATTTGAAATTCCCACGAATCCATATTTTATTTCTAGTAGACCCTTAAAAAATGTCTGATGATGGAAGTAAGAGATTTAATCATTTCACAGAAATTATTAGCATTCATTACACAGTCTATCACATCGATGCTGAACTGTACACAACAAAGGCTTTAGAATAACATGTGGTTGGAAATGTCTTGCATATTTGAGGTAGACAATGCTAAATCACATACTTCATCCTTTCAAAGGAATAAGAGTCAAAGTATACCATCAAAGTATGTATAGAATCCTACATCAAACAATAACGGGACAACATTCCACACCTAAAACTCCAGCAATTGGTCCCCTTTCCACATTTTACAGACTGTTGTTTACAGAAGATGTGATGCTACACAGTGGTAAATAGCCCTGTCCCTAATTTTTTGATGCGTTGATGGGATCAGGATTAGATAATGTTTTTGTAAAATTGTAAAATGTCTGATACAGTATGTGTTCTTGTCACAGTGCTGCCATTATTTAGCGTCAGCAGCATGACAAGGATTTTAAATTCTCCCTGCAGTTGCTCTGGGGCTGTGACTTACCATGCTTTTCTGTGAATATATGTCTACTTTGCTGTCAGTTTGCACGTATTAGCATGTTAGCAATGCTAATGAATTAGCAATTTCATTTTTCACTTCATTAATCTCTCAGGCGGAAATGGACTTTGGTGCACATTAATTTTGTGCGTTTGTTTTGTGTGAGTGTGTGTGCTAGTGTGTTTATGTGTTTGGCTGCCTGTTTATGCGTTCATTGACTTTTTAGTGACTTTTTTGATTTGTTTTTTGTTGATTCACAGCTGCTGGTTTCAGAGGACATTGAGTACCAGCAGCCCTGGTTTCTGTAATTGAGGTTCTATATACAACATAGAGTACTCTGAATTGTCTTTATTATTTGTAGAACAATTTGTTGGCAAACAAAAGACTTTTTTAGACCACCATTAAAATCCATATATAAAGTTAAACACCATATTTCAGAACATGCATGGTGTCACAAGTCTACATCATCCTCAAACAAATAACATACATAAATTTCAAACATCCTTAAATCCTCAATGCTGCAGGATTTCCGTATAGAGTGAGAGTCACACCAATCACTTTTTTTCTAATGAAGAACCTCCATCTAGTGGCCGGATACTGTTAAACTCAGAACAGGTCTTTGTTCTTATATTGATGTGACGTGTATGCTTTTGAGTGTACCATTTTTTTACAATCATCTCACCTGCCATTTGTTGCTCGTAGCAGCCTGGCCCTTGATAATCCAGTCCACATTCTACAAACCAGATTCCAAAAAAGTTGGGACAAAAACAAACTGTAAAAAAAAAGGAATTCAATAATTTACAAATGTCATTTTAACATTTCATGACAAATATTGACTCATTTGAAATTTCGTGACAGAAGCACATCTCAGAAAAGTTGGAACGGGGCAATAAGTAAAAAAAAAAGTGAAAGATACAAAAAAGGAACAGCTGGATGACCAATTGTCTATAAGTCATTAACATGACTGGGTATAAAAAGAGTATCTTGCAGTGGCAGCGGCTCTCAGAAATAAAGATGGGAATTCTGCTCTGACAAATAGTGGAGTGATATCATAAAAAGTTTGACAGTATAAAATTGCAAAGAGTTTCAACATATCATCATCTAAAGTGTATAATATCATCAAAATATTCAGAGAATCTGGAGGAATCTCTGTGCGTAAGGGTAAAGGCCGGAAAACCATACTGGATGCCCGTGATCCTCGGGACTTTAGATGGCACTGCATCACAAAATATGTTCAGGAATATTCACAGAGACATTATCTGTAAACACAATTCGAAGTGTAGTTCAAAGAAAAAGCTGTATCCGAACAATATCCAGAAGTGCAGACGTCTTCTCTGAGTCAAGACTTACTCAAAATGGACTGTAGCAAAGTGCAAAACTGTTCTGTGGTCAGACAAATTTCTTTATAGAAATTAGGGACGCCGTGTTATTCGGACTAAAGAGGAGAAGGACGACCCAAGTTGATTTCAGAAGCCTGCATATCTGATGGTATAGGGTTGCATTAGTGTCTGTGGAATGGGTAGCTTACACATCTGGAAAGACACCATCAATGCTGAAAGCTACAGTAAATCCAGGTTCTAGAGGAGCATATGCTCCCATACAGACAGCATCTCTTATAGGGAAGACCTTGCATCAACATGACAATGCCAAACCACATACTGCATCAGTTACAGCACCATGGCTGCGTACAAGAAGGGTTTGGGTACTGAAATGGCCAGTCTGCAGTCCAGATAGAAAACATTTGGCACATCATAAGCATTTGAGTTGAGCATTTAAAATTCTACATTAGACAAGAATGGGTTAACATTCCTATCTCTCAGCTTGAGCACCTTGTCTCCTCGGTCACCAGACATTTACAGACTGTTGTAAAGAGAAAAGGGGATGTCTCACAGTGATAAACATGGCCTTGTCTCAACTTTTTTGAGATGTGTTGTCACAAAATTTTAAATCAACGAATTTTTCCTTTTAAATGACAAATTTCCTTAGTTTGAACATTTGATCTGTCATCTACGTTCTATTCTGAATAATAATAATATGGAATTTTGAAACTTTCACATGTCCAAACTTTTTTGGAATAGATTTTGTAATGTGGTCTATCCGTATTACTCTCGGTCTAACAAACTCCAAACAATTTGAGATATTAATGTGTCAAATGCAGCCCCCCTAGCTGTTTGTCTCTTTACCCCAATTCGGAGGGCATTAAAACAAACCTCATTTTTCATATAATTCATTTAGGGCTATAATGATATCAAGTGGATTGTTGAAGACTAAACTTTATTGAAGAAAAAAAAAGACAATAATTGACAAAAATGACACAAACGTTGACTACCATTGCTGCTTCTGGGAAACCGATAACTAGTACCTAATACAGGATGTGCCATATGGATGAAAAAGATGTGAGCACTTATTTTGTGTTGCATGTTAAATGTCATGGGATAGATGGGAATATCTTTGTGTTGAGTGTAAACCATGCCAAAATGTCTCTTTCTTGGAGACAAAACTGCAATTTCGTTATCTTGCCAATAAAAATAAACCATAAAAACTTAAAACCAATGTATTTTTTATTGTATAAACTTGACAACAATAACATTCGAAACCATATTTATTATTCAAACAAGACTAGTATAAAGTACTGTAAATTCTTAAATCAGTTAAACCATGTTTAGAAATGAACATAGAAGTAGAATTAGAACTACATTGTATGAACATGTCCCAAATTTCTCCTGAAAAGTATGACTACAATACGTGACTAGAGTTTCCAGAACTCATAGCAGCAAAACAAGATGGCCTCAGCCGGTTGGGACACTAGATTTTTCCCAGATTGAGGTAACGTTAATATGGGAAGGTTTTGTGGTTAGGAACAGCTGGTTAGATCTGTTTCCTTCTTCCGTTCCTCAAGACATATTTATTTATCCAAAAGTCCAAAATGTTTGACAATTACTTAAAAGTTACTAACCCAAACAATATATCAGTGTTAATTATTACTGTTAAAGTAATAAAACATATGTTAAGCTTTTTATTGTATTTTTATTTTATAGCTTTTTATTTTATTGTGGCATTACAATTAGATTTTTTGTATTTATCAAAGACTTTCTGCACAGAATGGAAAAAGTGTTATGTAGTAATGTTTACAAATGTATAGAGAAATACATGGAAAGCTGCACCAGTGTCACCTGTGAAGAAGCAACCATGACTTATAACATGAAATGATGATAGTAGTTGCCCTTACTGAATATAGATTAAAATTGAGTAAAAATGCAGTTTATTAGCAATGGAAAAACAAAAGCCAAAATTAATCCAAATAGAGGCAAAACACAGACGATCTCTTTTTAAACACAACTAATGACCGGTATAATTGATGATTAGTATTCTAAGGAAGCTGGGAATTGGCTACCGTTTGTAGACCATGTAGATCCTTGGCATGTTTTAATGCCATTTTTATGCAGCACACATTTCTGTCTCTTTATTCTGCCACCACGACCATAGTGGCTTCTATATGAACTGCATCATAATCAATATGAATTATTTACTTATCATGACAGGCATGCATTTGTGGTGAAGGGCATATGGGCATAATTCACAGTGGATGGAATTCCAGTCCAGTTGTACTGCTACAAACTTAGACCACACCAGGAAATCAGAAGCAGCTGCGGTTTATTAAAATGCCACAAAGTTCAACATGTAACATAAATATTCAAAATGCTAAATTTAACTTAAATCCTATTACAGGTAGAAAAATAGTCCAATACACCAGACAAAATGGAAAACATACTGTACATTTTCATCACTGCAGCTCACTTTTAGGTCTTGCCCCCTAGTGGTGATAGGCAATTGTGCAGACTTACAAAAGGGGCACATTTGTGAAAACATATGCACAGTTAATATATAAAAAAAAATAAAAAGACTGATGTGTATGAAAATGGTGTGTTTATTGTACATCTATTAGTATCTTGCTGCAGAGACAGACCTATGATTTATTAATGGTCTTGACCATCATGCGTGTTGCCTTAGCAGAGTAAGGTTGAGGAGATCTCCAGGTCAGCCAGTGAAGACCAGATCTCCATCCCCGATTATTTCCCATGGAGTGCCAATCTCCATGCAGGCCAGCTGAGCCACAGCGACTGTACCACCATCCTCCACCATATTCAGCACTGCAGTCGTCAACTGCGATATCCCCAAAAATACATGGAGAGCAGCCATCATTGTCACGGTCATTTGTACTGAAACCATAGCCATTCTGGTTAATGCCAGCATATGCCCCACGTATAGCATCACCTTAAAGACAAGAGAAAAACATTTTGTAAAATGTTCTGTTTCATTTATTAACAAAATATTATCATATTATCCAATCTTTTTTAAACACCCAATACACCATAACTGATCCACCCCAAAGATGGAGTCCTGCAGCATAAACAGGAGAAATATTGCATACACTGTTAAGTGATGGGAGGATAGCCATGAATTATACATTCCGGAAACCAAACAGCCACTGCAGAAATGAATGGCACAGCATTGAAGAGCTACTTCTTCAAGCCATGACTGTTTGAATCTAGCAAATGCTGTATATGCTTTTGAAAACTATATGATTATTAGGTACACACTTTACTAGTAAAAATTGGACCAGAACTGACTTAATTCGTCCTAACATACTTTCATTTCTGCATTCTTTGGTTATATCAAGTGGTTATTTGAATTACTGTTGCCTTTCCAACATATCGCACCAGTCTGCCCACTCTCATCAACAAGTAATTTTCGTCCGCACAACTGCCACTTTATATATTCTTTTTTTGACCATTTTCTGAAAAACCTAGAAATGGTTGTCTGTAAAAATCCCAGGAGATCTGCAGTTTCTGAAATACTCAGTCCAGCCTGTCTATGAGCAAGAATTAGGCAACGTTTACTAATAAAGTCACTTAAATCACCTATTTTCTCTATTGTGATGTGCAGTTTGCACTTCGGCAATTTGTGTCGACCACCTCTACATGCCTAAATGCTTTGAGATGAGGCCATGTGATTGGCTGATTACATAAATTGAACAGGTGTACCGAATAAAGTTCCAAAACTCATCATGAAAAGACCTTGTGTGGATTAAACAGAAGATGCTAAATAAATGACCATTGTTTTCAGTAACGCTCAATCTTGCGTGTTACCATTACCAATCTAGATTAAAGTTACCTTTTCTGTGTGTTATAATAACTGTGTGTTAGTATTTTTGACATTTTAGTTAGTAAAAACTTATATTTTTACTTTCTTCTTGCATCACAGCCTTGGAGAGTGACGTCTGGCCTATGCGACTCGGTGAGTGACGTTGGGATTATATGGCATTTAAGTCACATTTTCAACATTAGAACAAATCACGTGTAAAAATCACACAGTGACACAAATGGAGAGAGGAGAGAGATATTTTCTGATCAGGTGGTATATTGTTGACATTACTGTTTAAAATGCTCTTCCAATAAAATATGTATTAGCCAAAATGTTTGTCAAGGAATCGCTAAAGTAACTAAGTTACATTTCAAAGGAGTAATCAGGAAATGTATTTCATGTGTGTTCAGTATAATGTATAATCTTACAAAGATTCTATCAAAAAACTGCACTGAAAATGCACAAGGTGATTCAGCCAGTACCTCTGCTTCACTAGTAGCGTCGCATATGATCCACGCATTTGCTTCTGTCAAAATACTTTCTTATTTCATTGCTTATAAACAGAAAGAGCCCATGCTGAGACATCTTTGATACACCAGGCACCAAAGTTACACCCTGTAAGAGGGGGGTATGGGAATTTTTGACCATTCTTCCAGAAGCACATTTGTGAGGTCACACAAAGATCCCAAAGATGTTCTAACAGGTTAAGGTCAAGACTCTGCTGGCCAGTCAAGTTCATCCACACCGTATTCTGTCATCCATGTCTTTATGGACTTTCTCAAGTCTCAAGTAGTTTTGTCATTTCAGCCATATACATTGTTACAGTACACAGTGAAACGAAACAACGTTCCTCCAGACCAAGGTGCTACACAAAACATTAAAGTGCACTAGTGCAAACAGTACAAACAATAAATACAGGACAATACAACAATAAAGACAAAAGAGTCAAAAGTGAACAGAAAGGTATATAAGAAAGTAGTGAGACCAGCCTTGTTGTATGGTTTGGACACAGTAGCACTGACTAAGAGACGGGAAGCAGAGCTGGAGGTTGCAGAGATTAAGATGTTGAGGTTCTTGTTAGGAGTGACCAGGATGGACAGGACCAGGAATGAGATCATCAGAGGGACAGCACAGGTTGGAATATTGGGAGACAAATTTAGACAGGCAGACTGAGGTGGTTTGAACATGTGCAGAGGAGGGACAGTGGATATATTGCTAGGAGGATGTTAGAAATTGAGCTGAAAGGCAGGTGACATAGAGGAATTGCGTTTTCTGCTCGATTATTGAAGCAAGAAGGTAGGAAATTGTCCCGTAGAGGGACCCAGTATATTTTGATAGCTGAGAAGATCTGAACAGTAAGTGATCAATATGCGTGTTTTGCCCCAGGATGCTAGAATGTCCGAATACCTTTTATATTTTTAAACAGATTTTGGGAGCAGATGTGGGAGGAGTCTGTGTATCTACACTGTGCAGGAGGGGAGGGGTTATGCTCACACACACAGTGAACACACTGAGAGCGAGAGAAGTTATCTCGACGAGCCCCTTTTGAAGAAAAGTGCAGAACCATTGAGCTGGTGGGAGACCCAAGTGTTCAGTTTATCCACGTCTTACACATGTGATGGCACAAAGACTGCGTATTGTAACATCATCTGTCCCCTAAGAAAGAATATTTTCTAATACATGTCAGATCTTAACGGAAAGGAGAAACAGGATCAATCCCTTAAAATGAGATCATTTGTTTTTTTGAATGCTAATTTTAATTAAAGACAGGCAAAACTTGTAATTGCTGCTTTTTACTTTTGCACACTTTTATTTAATTATGTTGATTGATGTTCTATGTTGAGTATATAAATAAAGCCATATTTATAATAATGAAGATTTATAATGTGTTTTACAGTAGTAATTAATTTTACACGTAATTTGGTAATAAACTGATTGAAGCTACAAAAAAGTCAAAGAATCTATTTGGGAGCCGAAAGAGTTGGCGCTTTTTAGAGAGCTGAGCCCTTTGTAACACAGAAAAATAGATCATTAAGAGAAAGTCGTGAGGGCGGACCTACTATACTCGTGCGCGCGCGCGTCATTCCGTCCGTGCGCAAGCGGGCGGCGCTTTCTCCGAACGAGAGTTTATCCGCTGTGTTACAACTCAGAGCGCGTGTATTTACGTTTCCTCGCTGTAAGTTGTATATTTAGTACACAGGAAAATTGTAACATTATTTACGGTTACGAAGTTTATTCAGACAGTCGGTAAACATGTCTACTCCAGGAGCTAAAGTGAGTAAAAAGGAGCAGAACTCAAACCACGACAGAGTGGACGAGACCTCAGGTAAGGAACCAGGCCCTCCTCATTATCGCTTTGTTTTTTCAGTTTCTTTGCCTGGTTCTATACAGAACCATAGTCAGCTACAAGATTCTCGATATAAACCAGTACTTGAGTGAGTCTTCTCTATCTGTGAACATTATATTTATGAACGGTTCACAAAGCCGGCAGTGGAGAAGGCCATGTTGTATATAGCCGCTAAAGGCTAACGCCGTTTCTACAACGACCAATTGTTATATGTTGAGAGATTCGTTTATTTATTCATTTAGATAATTATAGTATAAACTGCGCTGTATCGAGTGGAGTATTACAGATTGACAGTAAATGGAATTATCAATGTGTAGTCGATTAATGGACAAAGTAGCACGTTACTTTATTGTTGTAGACTAGAGATATCCGCCATGATGTACACACATTGTCTCTCGGGTAAAAAGTCTTAATAATTATACCTCTAAAATATTTGATTGAGAGTGTTCACTATTTGATGGTGTTCTGTAAGATGGAGCGGGATCACACTACGGTATAGATATGTTTCTATACATATTCAAAGCCGAGAGACCGGAAGCGTGGTGTGTAGTGGATACAAAATAAATATTCAACAGTTCCACTACCAATGAAGTTTGTAGGTCGTAAAAAAACAGAATAAAATGATTTACACATCCCTTTAAACCCATATTCAATTGAATACACTGCAAATATGAGATATTTAATGTTCACTCTGATAAACTTTTATTGTTTATTTGCAAATATTTACTCATTTTGAATTTAATGACTTCAGCACATTCCAAAAGAGTTGGGACAGGGTCATGTTTACCACTGTTACTTCACCTTTCCTTTTAACACCCAGTAAGTATTTGGGAACTGAGGACACTAACTGTTAAAGCTTTTTAGGTGGAATTGTTTCCCATGCCTGCTTGATGTACAACTTCTGTCATATTTTGCACTTTTTATGAGTCACACTCAATGGGATACAGATCTGGACTACAGGCAGGCTGGCACTCCTGCAGAATATGGCTTGGAATTGTCTTGCAGAAATATGCAGGGCCGTCCATGAAAAAAGACGTTGCTTGGATGGCAGCATATGTTGCTCCAAAACCTGTATGTACAAAGCAGCATTAATGGGGCGTTAATGTCATGGGCTTTGACACACACCCATACCATCAGAGATGCTCTTTTGAACTTTGCGCTGATAACAATCTGGACAGTCCTGATCCTTTTTGACCCGGAGGACACGTCGTCCATGATTT
>JAOUQT010000028.1:100676-111405 GCA_025769995.1 Xyliphius kryptos | reverse complement strand
CAGGGCAATTTGGAGCATTTAATTGACCTGGAATCCATGTTTTTCGACTGTGGGAGGAAACCCACACGGACACGGGGAGGACATGGTAACTTTACCCAGATCAGGATTCGAACCGCCCAAAAAAACAATGTTTTACCTAAAAAACAAACCAATTATATGAGACAACACAAGCTTTGAGCAGGTTTAATAAAGAATTATTAATGACCGATCAATAGGATGGGCCGCACAATGGCTTAGTGATTAGCATGTTTGCCTCTCAGCACTGGAGATTCCCGGTTCAAATCCCGATCTGGGTGTAGTTTCCATGTTCTCCCCGTGTCCGTGTGGGTTTCCTCCCACAGCCCAAAAACATGGATTCAAGGTAAATTTACTTCTCTAAATTGCCCTATATAGTCTGTATGAGTGAGTGCCTAGAGATGGATTGGCGTCCTGTCCTAGGATGTATTTGCCCAGCGCCCCAGACATACTCCCCTGTATGGGAATGGGGAACCCAATCGCGACCCTAGTAATAGAATAATATTTTGTTAATTAAATACTTTTAATAAGCGATAGCGTGACGCCCTGTCCTGGGGGTATTTGCCCAGCGCCCGAGACGTTTTCCCCTGGCTGGGCATAAGAAACATGGTAGAGGATTAAGCAGAATAGAATGAATGAATGATCAATAGGATGCTGCTGATGAGTTAAATATTATTCAATTTAATTCAGTGTAGTATAAAAAGTAGTTATTTCCTTAATATATTAGCCAGTGACTGCTAATGAGCATGTATGAAATATTGTGGTGGTCCTCACAATGTAACACACACACACAAACAAAACAAGAAACGCAATGTTTTAATGGCGTCGTTTAACATCATGAGAGGTGGAAATGGACGACGTTGAAATCCCGCCCACCGTAGCAGTTTTTCCGCCCAGTCCCCGTCAGGACCAATCAGGTAACAGAGCGGGACCCGAAGGCCGACACAAGGACAGATTTCCACGCCCTCTGCCCCACCCCCCTCTGATCTCAGCCGCCTTTCTGTAGTGTGTGGGGGCGGGGTTAACGCTACAGAGAGGGCGCGTGAGTGTGTGCAGCGTGCCCCACTGTTGCCAACTTGGCGACATTTCAGACTTTCTATCACAGGAGTATTTCATTAGAATTCTGTAGACCGTTATCATTTCTAACGTTGTGTTATGATTTAGTTCATATCCTGTATTCTGAAGTTTGACATTTTATGTAAACAACTGAAAGACAAAACAATTTTAAAAAAGTTTATATATTTTAAAAATATTTCTTTTTTTAAAATCTGTACTAAATGAATTATTTATAAAACTTAAACAAGTTTTTTTTTTTTTAAAACAGATTCATTTATTTGGGGCGGCACTGGGGATTCCCGGTTCGAATCCATGTTTCCATGTCCTCCCCGTGTCCGCATGGGTTTTCTCCAGGTTCTCCTGTTTCCTCCCACAGTCCAAAAACATGGATTCCTGGTAAATTAAATGCTCTAAATTGCCCTGTATAGTGTGTGGATGTGTGAGTGAGTGTGTACCCAGCGATGGATTGACGCCCTGTCCTGGGGGTATCTGCCCAGCGCCCGAGATGTTCTCCCCTGGATGGGCATGGGGAACCCCACCATGAGATAAATAATTCTCTTAGTTTTTGGTGTCGAATTTTCGGTCTTTATTCTTTAACTGCTGGCTGACAGCAGGTTATGTTACTACATGAGTTTAATGCACAGCAAAGACAAGAAAAGTTTAAAATAAACAGTGAAGTCAAGGTCTAGACCTGGACCACGGTCCACCTATTAGGGACCTCTGCTCTAGCGACTAATTTTTTAAAAACGTGACGAGTGACACATCTAGTGTCTTTTCTTGGTGTTATTGGAGACACATGTTCTTAAATTTTTATCCATGAACCCCCTTCCTCAACACTTAGTGCTCAGACCAGACCCGCATCGCTCCCTGTCCAAACTGCAACTAAATGCGCATGCCCAAAGCCGCCACTGACCCCGCCTCCTAATGACGGAGCGGGATGTAAATATAAATGCATTTATCCTCCACAGTGACACTTACCTGGTCCACAGTGTGTGCTAAACATTTATTCGTTTATTTTAAGAAGTGACGGCTTATTTCAAAGGAAAAAAGGAACAAAAAGTTTATTTAGAGCACATCTGTAGTTCTAACATATTTAGGGTGTTAACTTATTTTCCGTCTCGCAAGGTACATTTTTTAAACACTCAAATGGAATATTATGCAGATTAGGTGATGACATCATTCAGCAATTTTCAGCGACTTTCAGGAGAGTCAATAACTAGTTTACTTATTGAGGAGTTGGCAACAGTGATGAGGCATGCCCCACAATATCTGTGTGCTATGTTTGCTCTTTTATTTTATTTTTCTTCCTACATTCCACAACACTCTCAGTGCTCAGAGAGACCAACATCTCTAAACTACACATACCCAAAGCTGCTAATGACCCCGCTCCCAAATAATGCATTTATTTTGCACGGTGTCAGTTACGTACCTCGTCAACAGTGTGTGCCTCTATGTAAAAAAGCTAAACGTGGTCAATTACTAAAATTGATGAATAATCTAATGTGGGTCTGCTCTAGACAAGGCATTCATTCATTCATTCATTCATTATCTTCTGCTTATTCCTTTATAAGGGTCGCAGCAGGGGTTCCCCATGCCCATCCAGGGGAGAACGTCTTGGGCACTGAGCGAATACTGGGCCCCTTCATCACTGGGTACACACTCATTCACACACACAAACATACACTATACAGGGCAATTTAATGGAAACAGGAGAACCCGGAGGAAACCCACGCAGACACCATGAAAACTCCACCCAGATTGGGATTCGAACCGGGAATCCCCAGCACTCAGAGGTGAATGCGCTAACCACTAAGTGAGGGCTTAATTTAAGTTCAAGTGATTTGTTTATAGAGCGTTTTTTTACAACAGAGCGTTGTCACAAAGCCGCTTTACAGCGTTAGGATTCTTTAAAAGCGCGAATGGAATATTATGCAAATTTGATGACGATGACGTCTTTTATCGACTTTTCGGCCAGCCAATAGCTGCGTTCCTTACTGAGGCGTTGGCAGCAGTGTGTGCAGCGTGCCCCACAATAGCCGTGTGCGCGCGCGCGTGGTCTCTCGCTCTCGCTCGCGGTAAAGTTGAGGCGCGCGGCAGGTGTGTGTGTGCGTGTGTGTGTGTAACAGCGCGCGGTCAGGTTCCCTCACAGCTCCTCAGCAGCAGCTCGGAAGCATCATGTCTGCGTCGGCGGCTAAAGTCAGTAAAAAGGAGCCGAACTCGAACCACGACGGCGGGGACGAGACCTCTGGTAAGTGGCGCGGGCCTCTCTGAGCGCAATATCGCCATTTTTACTTTCTTTTCTTCTGCCTGAATGCAGCGAACAAAGTTCTCCGGGTACAGCGTTTTGGAGCCTGGGTGACGAGACTTTCCCACATGGCGCCACCGCGGAGTCCCCGGGCAGCTCCTGCGACAGTCTGGCGGGAGCTGGTGGAAGCTCCGGCGAATGGAAGCCATGTTGGCTAGCTGCTAACGGCTAACGCTGGCATCTCAACCCCCGCCGAATTTGGTTCGGCTCCCAAATAATTCGGCTTTATTTGTTCCAGCCACAACCTTGTTTAATTTTATTTTGGGGGTCTGGTTAACTGAACGGCTTAATTCGTTCACAACACAGGCCGTTTTAACAAATCGTCGAGACGCTTGGCCACTTTATTGTTGTAGCGAGGCGACCGCCATGATGCCCAGTCTGGCATTCTTAAGCACATCAGAGTGAACTATCCGCGCCAACAAACTGTGTAGCAACTTTCATGTAAGAACTGTTCTGCAGTTTGCCCACGGTGCCCACGGCTGCAGGGAGTCGGCTTTATTCGCTGAAAACGAAGCGAAGTAGGTGGGTGAAGTTTCCCGAGGCCGGGCACATTTAAACCACGCGGCCCGCTGAGCAGGAAGCAGCGTTTCTGTCCCGCACAGATCAAAGCCCCTATCACCGGGAGCTCGGTTTAAACCCCAGATCCGGATCACTGAGCACTGAAACGAAGGGAGCCGCGAAAGTAAATGTTCATTGTACTACTTTTGCGTTGAGGCTCACATTTCATTTTTGTCTCCAGAAAAAGAGCAACAGGAAGCCATTGAGCACATCGATGAAGTACAGAATGAGATTGACAGGTGAGATTGTTTTGGAGGTGCATGAACTTTAGAGTTTGTGATTAAACCTCGTTTAACTATCCTGTTAAATTATTTAATGCTTAATATTATGGTTATATAGAAACTAAACATATTTAACATTTTTAAGCAAGTAATTTAGCCTTCGAAAATGGACATCTGATATTTTATTGTGGGGCTATTCAAAATTTGTATGGGTTTGTGCTTATTGGCAAATTATTTCTCCGTTAATATATTATTTTTGTTCCTGTGCTTAGTTCTAGATTTAGTTCTGACTTTTCAGAACATTTTATAAACTTTAAAGCACTTAGTAGCTTGACTTGGAAACGTGAGTTTTTTTTTTTTAAATAAACACCTATTTGTGTATTTAAAAATAACACTTTTCTTCCACATGGAGTAGGTTTAAAAAATAGTCGTTATTCTCCTTCAAAACTCAACTCAAAACCTCTCTCTCCTGATTATTGGGTTTTAGATTTACACAAACATATTCTTGTTATGAGGTTTGTTGATACTACAATGTAGCTGGTTTCTATTTAACTATGCACTTTGTAATGTACATTTGTAAGTCGCTATAGATAAAAGCGTCTACTAAATCACAAAATTTAAATGTAAATTGCCATCTTTATTTTTTCTTACTAAAATGTGTATGTTTTATGTAAGGTTAAAGCATGTTTACATGAGTGCAAGAGCTCTGAATAGCAACAATCAAGTAATATATTATTTTACTATTTGTTGTATTTGTATAAGTGAAATTTTGACCACTCAAAAAAAGGATTGCAGAGAAATTGTTACGATACATGTTTAAAGCACCCTATACAACATATATATTTATTTATACTAAATGTTTTAAAGGGGGAGGGGGGTCCTCCTTTTACATAGTACTGCATGAAAGTATTGGTATGTAATATAAGATGCCCTGCCAATTCCTGTGTCTTGTAAATACAACTAGCTGTGAAGTAATTCAATCCCTGTATAATTAAATAATACTATATGTCAAATGCAGACAATTGCTAAAATCAAGGATGTTTAAATGGAAAACAAAAGACATGATGAATTGTCATTAGTGTGTGTTGGCAGGCTGTCCAAAAAAAAAACATTTTTTTTGTTTGTGTTTTGCTGCTTGAAATTAATTTTATTGTGTTTTCTGAACATTCTCTGTCTTGGGTAGTGTTTTTAAGTGTTTCTTTTCTTGTCGGTTTTTGTCCATCTCAGACTGAATGAACAGGCAAGCGAGGAGATCCTTAAAGTTGAGCAGAAGTACAACAAGTTACGGCAGCCGTTCTTTCAGAAGCGCTCAGAACTCATTGCAAAAATTCCAAACTTCTGGGTGACCACGTTCGTCAATCACCCGCAAGGTAAGCCGACTGAGTGTGAGCTGCAACATTGTGGTGAATGTGGTCCGGTGTTCTAATTTATCCTCCCTCCCTTTTGCACGCTGTAGTCTCTGCCCTGCTCGGTGAGGAGGATGAAGAAGCTCTTCACTATCTCACCAGAGTCGAGGTCACAGAGTTTGAAGACATCAAATCGGGCTACAGAATAGATTTTGTAGGTTATGTTTAAATTCTTGTCATGTAATATCATGTAGTACATACCATGTTTACAAGTGTGTTTTTTTTTAATTTATTTTTTTATTTTTTTATTCTTTTTGCAGTACTTTGATGAAAACATGTATTTTGAAAACAAAGTCCTTTCCAAAGAAATTCACCTGAACGAAAGTGGGGACCCAACTCCAAAATCAACAGAGATCAAATGGAAGCCTGGAAAGGTGTGTAAATTAAGCTTTGAGTTGTGTGTAAATAAATGGCTATGAGGACAGATGTTACATATGGACAGATTTTTTTTGTCATTATAAAGATGTGTATATATATATATTTTTTATAATGTATATAAAAAATCTGGGTATGTTTTGAGTCTTGATGACTATATTTATTTTTTTGTTCAAGAATTTTTTTTTATTATTTTTTATTTATAATGAATATTTTTTTTATATAGATCTTAACCCTGGGTTATCTTTACACTAAGTTTTATGTATAATATATTGTAGCTACAATTTTATGGCTGTGGATTTATAGATTGTAAGAAATCCTTTAAACGTAACCACTGTAAACCCCGACCCAGGACCTGACGAGCCGTGCCAGCCAGACTCAGAGTAAAGCAGGCAAAAAGAGGCAACACGAAGAACCAGAGAGCTTCTTCACCTGGTTCACTGATCACTCCGACTCCGGAGCAGACGAGCTGGGAGAAGTCATAAAGGACGACATCTGGCCAAACCCTCTGCAGTACTACCTGGTGAGTCTTCGTTTAAAGGTCTCCACTACCAGTTTTTGAGACTGTTTCTCTCACCTCAAACCTGCTCCGAACTGTTTGATCAGGTCCCGGATATGGAGGATGAAGAGGGTGAAGGTGAGGATGAAGATGAGGATGAGGAGGGCCTGGAAGACATTGATGAAGAGGGTGAGGAAGACGGTGAGGAGGAGGAAGATGATGGCGAGGTAGGTGACAGCCATCCACATTTATTTATTTTCCCTCTCACAAATCTACATTTAATTCTTAATGAGATTTTTAACGTTGGGTTCCGTTTCAGGACGACGACGGTGAGGATGACTGAACAGGATGTGCATACTCCACTTATTCCTATCCCGTCTACCACAAACCACCTGCTTTTTTTTTTTTTTGCCGATTCTCGGGAGCAAAACGTCAGTTTTTCTTTCCTCCCTCCATCATTCTTTATTTGTTTCGGTTTCGTGCTCCCTGTACGGTCACCTGTCCCGACAGTGCCATGTTGAAGTCCACACAGGAAAGAGACTCACAATCAACTGACTGCAAACTACTGCCACCCATGGCATGTTCGCATCTCAAAACCCTTCCCCACCCGTCCCTTCTCCTGTATACATTTCGAGGTTTAAAAGCAGAACACACTGTAGTATCAGCAGCACACTGTCTGGAGTAGACTTGCGAATAGGGTAAACTTTTTTTTTTTTTTATATATATATATATGTATATGCATAATTCTTCCTGTATGTGTGGTCATAACAGATCAGCCATGATGCATAGTGATGTGCTAGTACCAGCATCCACATCTTCGTCGCTCATGGCGTTCCTTCGTTTCCACCCCTTCTCCCCCAGACCTTTAGCGACGGAGCCCGTTGGCTCATTTCCTGTCTAGAAATCCACAGGCTCGAGGAGGGTAAAGCCTCAGTGAGGGAGGAAGCATTTGGATTTTTTTTTTTATTGTCTTGTTTCATAATTATTCATCAAATTGGAATGATGTTTTGATAAAGAAAAAAATAAAAAACCCAGAAAAAAACACTCTAGAGATTAATCATGTAAGTTTTGGGACGTTGCCCGGATTCTGTTTCGTGTCATGTACATTCTACTAACCTCGTACAGGAGAAACTTAGCTGTTTGGTTTGCTTTGTTAAAATAAAACTCAATGTGAACAACATGTTTCAGATTTTTCCAACAAAAATTACATAATGCAAATAAAATAACCTGTCTGGTATTGCTTTAAGGCCTTTAAACTCGTAACTTTTAAGTTATAGTGATCTATTTTGTCTACTGTTCTTCGATGCAGATAAATTGGTTTTCCACATTTAACCCCTTCGTGCAGTGGAACACACTAGTAAAGTAAGCAAACGTACCTGGAGGTGTGGGCAACCTATAAACAGCGCTCAGGGAAGCAATTGGTGTTTAGACTTAGTTCTTAGTGTGACTGTGGAAGTAAACCGGGAACCTTCAGGTCATATGGCTGGTTCTTTAACCACAAATTTACATCTGCCCCAACAAAATGGTTAAGGGGATGTTGTGCTGAGGGTATGTGGGAGGGGGTTGCACTTGGTGCTTGTGGAGATGGAACGTGTGGTCAGCTCTTAAATGATTTTGGAGGCAGCAACAGTGTACAAGCGACATGCTCCTACAGCAGCTGGTCCACGATCAGAACCATAAAGGTCTCCTGCGAGTCCTCAATCTTCTCTGGTGACCGTCGGTGGCTACGTATTTGACTCTGAAAATCAACTACACGAGTGCTTGTGAAGATATGATCTGCATTTATCAGTCGTTTATCAAATTCATATTCTCAGCATCAAAGTGAATGTAATTGAAAAAGTTTAATAGTTACTTTTTACATCTAGAATAGAAATAAAAAAACGAGTATTGCACATATGATTAAATGGTTTTTACATGACTTGTTAATGGGATGGGGTGTTACTGAGAGCAGTGCTGATTATACATGGTACGTATGGTGGGACTGAAGGACCAGCATCAATGCTCTACTGGATGACGCAGCTGGTCACTGAAGCAATTCTAAAAAAAATCCTTTTTATTGTATTAAACTTAAGTAATGTTCTAATTTTATGAGATGGTGAATATGGGAGTTAATTAAAATGAATCATTAATCAAGTTAATCATAAAATAAAAAAATGTATCACTGTAATGATTACATTTAATATACAAGTTTCACTTTTTGAAGGAAACTACTGAAATCAACGTTTTCATAATATTCTAGAAAGGTTATTTTATATAAGTGGATTATAATTCATTTGGTTATTATTTCACCTGAATTCTATTTACATAAAGCCTTGTGTCTGCGTGGGTTTCCTCCGGGTTGTCCAATTTCCTCCCACATTGCAAAAACATGGATACAAGGTTAATTGAATACTCTAAATTGCCCTGTATAGTGTGTGGGAATGTGTGAGTGAGTGTGTGCCCAGCGATAGATTGGCACCCTGTCCTGGGTGTATCTGCCCAGCGCCCGAGATGTTCTCCCCCTAGATGGGCATGGGAAACCCCCCCGAAACCCTAGTAGAGGAATAAGCAGAAGATAATGGATGGATGGATATTGTTTGTGTATGTGAATGTGTGCCCACTGATGGATTGACTTCCTGTCCTGGGTGTATCTGCCCAGCGCCCGAAACGTTCTCCCCTAGATGGGCACGGGGAACCCGCCGCTGTGTCACTAGTATAGTATTGAGAGGAAGCTGACAGTTGATATTAATATTTTTTTGTACTGTATGGGGGAGGGATTGTTAAAGGTGTGGGTGAAGCTCTCTAATGGATGCCAGTGATTCTTACGTGTTTTCCACTTTTCGAATGAAGTTGTTTTCAGGGTTTTTTCATTAAGGCCTGACAGGAAGGTTCAGGTTTGTAGCCCTGAGGCGCAGCATGAGTGCAACACCTGAAAGACAGCCTGAGGCGAAGTGAGCCTAGACGGTGCTACACCTCTGGATATGATGCATGACTGTCAGCTCTCAAAACTCAGCAGCAAATGTTATGAATAAATCATTTAGATTTGATTATTAGAGCTCATAAAATTACATTACAATTAGCAGACACTTTTATCCAAAGTGACTTACAGGTATCTTCACTTGGTTAGGGTCAGAACACAGGGTTTAAACAGGACCCTGAAGCAATGAGGGTTAAGGGGCTTGCTCAAGGAGCCACATGGGTAATGTCAGTGGACCTGGGATTAGAACCCCCAACCTTCTGATTGATCGTCCAATGCCCTGACCACACAGCTCCCACTCTCTATATTATAAAATAGAGATTTTATAGTTGGGTGACACAGTGGCTTAGTGGTTAGCATGTTTGCCTCTCAGCGCTGGGGGTTCCCGGTTTAAATCCCAATCTGGGTGGAGTTTGCATGTTCTCCCCGTGTCTGTTTGGCGTTTTCTCCCACAGTCCAAAAACATGGATTCAAGGTAAATTGAATGCTCTAAATTGCCCAGTATAGTGTGTGTGTGTGGCTGTGTGAGTGAGTGTGTACCCAGCGATGGATTGGCGCCCTGTTTTGGGAGTATCAGCCCAGCGCCCAAGACATTCTTCCCTGGATGGGCATGGGGAAACCGGTGGACCTGGGATTTGAACCCACAACCCTTGGATTGCTAGCCAAACACACTAACCCCTGAGCTGCCACACGTTTGTGGTTTAATAATGCAGAATTAGACACGATGCTTCTGACCATGGCACTTTTGTAAAACAATATTACTGATTATTATTTTGTGATGTGGTTCTCGGTGGTTGAAATGTTCTGACCGCTAATGTGAAGGGCGTTGGACTGTCATCATGCATCATGGATTGGAGCTGCACTCAAAATGCTGTAATTGGGAAACAATGCACTGCATCCCCAGATGTATTTTGCACCGAATGCTCTACAGATGTGAAGTCATCTCTTACAAATTTTTAGACATGATGTTTGTAAGACACCACTCCTTTAAACCAGTTATTGTAAAGTTAAAAGCCCACAACATGAATGTAATCATATTATAGGGAGTGGTAGCTCAGTGGTTAGGGTGTTGGACTATCAATCAGAAGGTTGTGGGTTCAAATCCCTGGTCCACTGAAGTTACCATTGTGGGTCCTTGAGCAAGACCCTTAACCCTCATTGCTCCTGGGTCCTGTTTCAACCCTGTGTTCTGATCCCAACCAAGTTGGGATACTTGTAAGTCCCTTTGGATAAAAGCGTCTCCTAAATAACTAAAAATTATAAATATAATTATAAAGCAATTTAAAGCGGGGCACAAATTAACTGCTGCAAAAAAATCAGTTGTTAATGAAAAGTTAG
>JAOUQT010000028.1:31368-43878 GCA_025769995.1 Xyliphius kryptos | reverse complement strand
GTGGCCATGGAAGTGAATGGAACGCCTAATTCTGATAATTTAGATGGGTGAGCAACAACTTATTTATATTTGAAATATAGTGTATGTTAGACTGGTTCAGGACATGTATGTAATAGCATGGGGAGTGTGGAAAAGATAAAGAAGAGATAAAAGTAAGGATAGAGTGAATGGAGAAAAGTGTCAGTTGGAGATGGTGGTGATTGTGGTGGGGTGGTGATGATGGTGATTAAGAAAGTGGTGATAATGATGATGATGATGATAATGGTCTGATCAATATTGTGTATCCTTTCTTGTGTTTCTTGACTTTAGAGCAGCTTTTGATACCATTAATACCATACTTCATTAACTAGAGAATGTTGTAGTTGTAGGACTCCCTCCTGGTTTAGATCTTACTTGTTTGATTGTTATCAGTATGTAGAATTGAAAGGAGTCTTCTCTAAGCTGTATAATGTAAAATGCGGTGTCCCTCAAGGTCCTGTCTTTTCTGCCTCTATATTGCTGCCTCTGGGTAAAATGATTTAAAGACATGGTATCAATTTCCATTGTTATGCCAATGACACACACATGTATGTTCTAGCCAAGCCAGATAGAGACATCATCTTAGTAAACTTGAGAATTGTGAAATGGACAATAGACAATCGATACTATATAACTTCCTAACTCTGATAAAACAGTAAGCTTTTAGTCACATCCAACAACTTGGTGTGTTTATTGACTCCATACACTCCACAAGCTCATATAGACAACATTACCAGGACAGCCTACTTTCATCTTAGAAACATTGTTAAGCTAAGAACCAAACTGACACTCAATAAAGCTGAAACACTAATTAGATTATTTTAATGCCTTGTTGTCTGTATGGTCCAACAAGTTTACAAAAGCTTCAGTTAGTGCAAAATGCTGCATCCAGGGTACTTACTAGAACTGAAAGATACTGTATAATCATATAATCCCTAAACGAATTACACGTCATTGGTTTCCAATTAAATTTCATATTGACAATAAAATTCTACTACTCACGTATTATGCTCTAAATGGTGTCTCTCGCAATAGCTAAGTGTTCGGGTCTCAGACAGTCTTTATGTATAATTGCATATTCAAGACATAGTTGTTTAGTCAAGCATTCTGCTTATAGTGTTAGTCCCTATTCGGTGAAGGTGTGGGTCTGCTGGGTTATGGGCACTAGATTGTTTGGATGTCTTTATATCTCATACCTGTTATTCCCTCTGGAATCTACATTCCACAGTTCTTCAATTACTACTTTTAAAATGTTCATGTCTAATCATTTCTTTCTTGGCTATTTCTTTTTTTATGCTGAGGTACGCATGCTACACATGCCAACCTCGTCCCCAACAGTTGCCTGACAATAATAATATTACATTTAATTTTGGACGCCTTTCAAAACATTTAAGGACACCTTACAAAACCCAAACACATTTGAGTACAAATTACAGATAAGATTGTTTAAAGAAATATGTTTAAAAGGATGTTCTGAAACTAGAAAATGAATGATTTGTGTGAATATCAAAAGGAAGAGAGTTCCGGACATGTGGGGCTGAGTAGCTGAACACTCAAGCCCCCAGAGTAGACAGGTAGACCCGAGAAGTGGAAAATGAAAATCAGAGGAAGATCTGATGGTACGACAAGGAGTATAGAGACGGAGAAGATCAGAGAGATATAAAGGTGGTAAATCATGGAAAACCTAAAAAGTAAGGGAAGATTTTAAATTGTATGTGATACTTAACAGAAAGCCAGTGAAGTTGCTTTAGTACTGGAGTTATGTGTTAAGTAAACAGAGTTCTGGAAATTATATGAGCAGAGTGAGAACCAACTGAAGTTTTGTGAGGTAAACCAAAAGTAGAGAGTTGCAATAATCACTTGTGGATGTGACGATGCCATGAAGAACAGCAGCAGAATTTGGAGAATGGATGTAAAGTAAGTGTAAGTGGATCCTGGCGGATCCTGTGATATTATTAATATGTGCATAAAATGAAAGATTTTTATATATGATGACACCTAAAATTGTAAGAACAGATGGTGTACCATTTAGAATAATTTCAGTTTTATCAGTATTTAATTTGTGGAAGTTGTATGAGGTCCATGTTCGTATTTCAGTTAGGGAATCAGAGATAGATAAAGGAGGAAGAGTATTTGCGGGCACGGTGGACAGATATCGCTGGGTGTCTTCTGCGTAACAGTGAAATTTAATGTCATAATCCACCCTGATGGTAAATTCTACACATTACTTTACATACACCTTCCAGTTTGTTAATCTGTTATAACTTATATGAGGAGAGGTTTCCCTTTCTCGAGTCTGGTTCCTCTCAAGTTTTCCTCTTATCATCTTAAGGGGTTTTTACTTGCCACTGCCGCCATCCGGCTTGCTTATTGGGGAAAAGTTTTACCTTATTTAAATTAATTTAATTTAATGAAGGTGATGTTCATGAATGATGGATGAAACTGACGATAATGAGAGTTTCTAATTAAGTATTAAGTATGTCATACTGTCATTATATTCACTTTTGCAATGCATTTATATTGATATCCAACTTATTCATTTCATTCCTGTTGTTTTTCTTCCATTTCAGCAAGATGTTCAGCAATGATGTTGAACTCAACACACAGTTTTTGAGCTGTTTAAACCCTATAAAATCCAAACTGTGTGTTCTGACTCTGCATATGAAGCATATAGACAGGTAATTAAGAGTTGAAACAGTACTTCCCCTAAAATCCCAGTCACATGAATGGGGCTAATGTAACTAGGTCAGTTTCTGACATACAGCTGGGACCTGGGTGAACCAAACATCTTCGTTAACTTTTTATCACTCTTTAAATACCTCTTATTTCTATGGGTCACCTTACAGTTATGGTATCACTGAGCCATCACATCACACTCTGGAAAACGTTTAGTAGTTAATTATTATTAAAGAGTTATCTAGTATTATTAATATAATATTTTCTTAATATAAGATCAATACAATTATATTTTAATTTTGCATTTGTGTCAGGGATGTAGGGAAGCTGAAAACAGTATTTCTCCATCCATCAGGAATTAATAAGAGTAGTCTACAGAAATCCACATTTTAACTGCGACCAGTGATGTCATTTTAGACTCCCCTCCTCTTGCTGCTCAAACTCCTGTCATATACACAATGCACTCAAACAGAGGCCCCCAGGCAGGGCAGAGAGGCTCTGGGCAGGGTGTAATTGTCCCAGCTAGAGCATAGAGGTCAAGGAGATTCCAGGCAGGGTGCAGATAAATAATTAATATTAAATCACTGCACAACATAGAATCCTTAAAATTGCTGCCATGATTTATTAGTTTGTAGTACCAAAGTCCAAGCAACACCCATCAAAAACAGAGTTCATCGTTTGTAGTTTATTTTATTTGATTATGCTGTCAATAATAGCATGTCTGGGGCTAAGTGATTTAAAAAAATGTTTACTTTATTTTTCACCAATATACAGTAATAAATATTTTAATATAATTAATAAAAGTATTTCAAATATTATTACAACGATACATGACTATTTAAACAACTATTAACTGATCTAGTTGAATCTAGTTAAACTTGCTCACATTAAATTTTGTATTTCCAGTGAAATCAGTTTACATGAGAAAAAATGACCCATATGACTATATATTCACCCCTTTTTGGTGTCGACCAGTTTATTCACTGCGCCACTTAACCAGGGTGACTCTAGTGTAATAGAGCAAATGTATGCACCTATCGATATGAAATTTGTATATTACGCATTATATTGATATTGATAAACAGATTGATAAATTCTCAATTATGATCAGATTTCAGTATTATAAACCTATTTATTAAACACAACTGGTTGACTTAAAGAAATGTGTTCTAACTCCACTGAACTTTTTAACACATAGTTGTATACAGACGTAGCTGAGTTCCCTAAAACCGTTCCAGAGGGCCTGTCCTGAGGGGCTCCGGGAAAATGTTAGGATTATTCTAAGGGCCTGTGAGTGAGAGGTGCCTTAAAATATATTACACATTTTTTATACATTAATATAATATTGAACTGTCATTGTTCATATAATAGTTTTGAAAGTATTTAATTTATTAAATGTTAATTGAAACATTTTAATTGTCTCCTTTAAAAAAAATTAACAGCCAGATATTTTATTTCCCCCATCTGACTGCATAAAATGGTTCAGTCCGCCCTCTCCCGTTTGTTTAGTGAGCGTAAGTGCGCTGTGAGCTACGCGTTTCTTTAAATTAGAAGGAAAAGAAAAGGTGGGTGTGGCTTGTGAGTGGTGGAGGAAATTAACAGGATATTTTTCATATCTCCACGATACATCAGTGTTTACATTTCACTCTATTTTTATCCACGATTATAGGTACCGTTTAACATTTGCATGTAAAATTATATGTTAAAACGAATTAAAACCTGTGAACGTGACACTTGCCTTCTTCGACTTTTTCCTTAGAATCCCACTGCTGCTCTCATTTCAAATAAATTGCCTGGTGAGAAAGGTTTTATTCGTTTCCCCTTCACCTAATCGGAAATATTCTGACTCGGATGTATGTCTTTGGTGAGTTTAAGAGGACAAAAGACGACGGAGGTTACAAACGTCGCAGCCTTTTGTGATATAAATATGATAAAGGCTAAATTTCTTTAGTATAGTCAGTATAAACTAATTTTAGATTAATACTTTTTTAACGAATGCTTTTTAAATTCTAAAGAGAGACCTATGTGTTACAGACAATTTTCTGTGTTTTTGTTAACCCACGTTTTCAACTAAGAATCCAAAAAGTGTGTTACCTGAAAGTGAGGACACAGCAGCACGGTACATTTTTTCGAGTCAGCACGTGAAGTAATGCGTTTCGCTTCAGTTTTTAATATGTGTGTGTATGTGTGTTACAAAATGACTACTTTATAAAACGATTTATTTTACTAGCCTACTTATTCTATGATAATGACTATAATAAGATAAACCATTTTATTAATGTAGCCTAATATAATTTACACAGAACTGATATTCCTCAAGTTTCCTAAAGCAATAGCTACAGCACAGAGATCAGTGTTAATTGGCAGTGAACATTCTCTAGCCCATGACGTCAAACTCGAATTGTGGGTTGCTGATGTATCAGCCAAATTTAGACAAAGTTCGTGCACTTGCAAAAGGGTGCATTTGCAGTATGATTTGCACGAGAAAGTTTGGTAAGAACCAAAATGACATTTGGAATAAATGTATTATTATTTTACAAGTATGCCCAAATCAAAACAGAAATTTAGGGTAAATGTCAAAGCGACAGTAGTAGGTAGATATCTATACGAAGTGACAGTATGTGGATATCTATACTAAGTGAGAGTAGTAGGTACAGAAGTAGTAGGTAAATTTCTATACGAAGTGATAGTAGAGGGTACATTATTAGTTAGATATCTATACGAAGAGACATAGAAGTAGGTAGATATCTTAATAGTAGTACGTAGATATACTCGATGTATTTTAAGTCAATTTTTTAATGTTTTATTTATATTTCGTTAAAATTATAGTATGTGTCTTAATTTTATATAATGATACACGTCTTTAGGGGTGGAGTTTATGATGGTTAATTTGGATAGACCTCAAAACGTCGATGGCGGGTTTAATAACACACAGGTCAAATGTTTGTTGCTCGCTAGCGCTAATCAACATTAATTAATTTAATTATTCAATTATTTTCTAAACCCGCTTAAACATAATCAGGGACACGGGGAGCCAATTTGAATTCTAAATATATTGCAGGTCATTGGACAGTATACAGTTAATATTAGCAGGATTTACATTTTTATAATAAGTCACCTACCCTAATTTAGGCTTGACCGGTAATTAAAATGTATAAATAAATAAATGAATAAATACATAAATGAATAATAAACCCCTTTGGGTTTAGCGAGAAGTTACTCAAGTCTGAACCTGGCTCTGATGTTAATTAGATTGTAAGCGTTACGTTGTACATTAGTCGGATTACATGCTGTCAGTACGGCATTCGATTCTTCTGACACTAAATGCACCATTTTACCTTTTGTAAGTTGGGTCACGGGGGTCTATATCCGGGACTCATTTAATACTGCGGCATATCGGTATATGTGTACGTCTAGCCTTCCGTAATAATTGGGAAATCACACAGCATTTGTCCGATTAAAGCAAGCTGAATGATGTGAAAACTACCGAAAATATTTCAGTAGATGTTATGCGCCAAAAAATGCACACTTTTCATGTCATTTGACTCAAACACATTCCCAATAAACACCAACATTATGACGAGTGACTGACAGTATCTTAATATTTTGGATTATTACTTAGGGATATCAGCAAAATAGCCTACGGCAAATCATGTGCAGCAGATATTACAAAAATAATTACCATCTGTCTGTGTAGACGAATTTAAATCACGCCACGGCTCTACATGACGCTCTTACGCCGAGTCCGTTATCCGCGCAACCAATAAACGTCCGTGGTGCGCTGTGACGTCTAGGACTCACTAGAAAATGCGCGGCGGTCGCTCGGAGAGGACAAGCTGACAAAACACGGGCATAACAAACTCACACTGCAAAAGTGCATTTAACTCCTCCTCCTCAATTACCTGATATTTGTGGCGACTACAAGAGGAACACATCGATTGCGATTACCAGCGCTTACTTGCACTATAACTCGCTGTCACTACAAACAAGCATTTGACGTTAAAGTATCCCGTCGATTGGAGCATTTTCCCGTGGTAAAGTTGATAATCATTTAAAATACGTAAAAGCGGCGCAGATGAAGCAGAAACGGGATGAAGATGGCTGAAACAGTCGAAATTTTTATATCGTTGCAGGATTATTTTTTTATTCTGATTAAGAAATGGATTTCGTTGAAGTACGTCTGCAACCTTTTCCGTTTTCAGACCAGAAAGTCGTCTTTGCTTCTCCGTGTGATGACACACGCCCGTCCAATTAAAAACTGCCCACGAATCACTTCAGACCAGCGTCACAACTTGGTAACCGTTGATGGTCCGGGCTTAAGCTCTGGAATGTACATTCGTCCGATTGTGTTCGTTTTGTGTGCCAGAAAGCAGTAACGATTAAGGATAATAGTAAAATAATTTCTTCTGACTTGGATTCATATAACGCCGCGTTCATGAGCGAACTCATATGAATCTTAAAGGTTCAAGGCTGTATCTCACTGAAGAAAACACGCGCTTTTCACTCCCGTCCACGATGCTTTTCCACGGCTTGCCCGGAGGCGACATTTACAGTGTTATGGAGGAAATGCAACACAGAGGAAATAGCAACTCGGCTGCGATCAGCTCGGCCATAGATATGGGCGAAAGAGAAACGGTAGGTATTATAGGCATTATATGCATTATAGGGACTTCGCATGTAAAAGTGATATTTTCGCACTCAGACAGGGTCAGGAATGGGTTTAGGAGAATCTAGTGACTTTATAAAAATGTAAAATTAATATACTTTAATCATTTATAAAATAAGAGCAGCTATGGCATATGACATTCAGCAAACTAAGAATACATGTCCAAATTAATGCTATATATATCCCATAGCGTGCAAGGAATCAATTTTAATACATTTGTTAATATCACAGGCAGTGATATGTTTAAATTTTATTATTTTTAACTTAGAAATTATATTATAATTATAATTTTTAGTGTTTTTAAAATAACTGTCACGAGTAAACAATAACTTTTTACACAGTTTTAGCGCCTTCGAGTATTTGACTGACCTCTGCCATAAAGATGTTTGACTAAATCCATTTTCAGACTATTATGATGTACTTGTGAAGAATAATACAATAATACAATGTAACAAAATAAATAAAATAAAATAAAATATTAATCCTAATAATAATAAACCCACAACATAATATAGACTACTGGACTTATTATTTGGAGAAGTTTTTACTGCGCAGCACGTGGCCAACAAATAATAGGGCCTTGTCTCATTAACAATTTGTTTAAAATCTATTTGCGAGGTTATATCTTAACAATAGTAAATAATCTTCAGATATATGAAAAACCACAACGTGTGCGTCTGTAGATATTTATCGAACAACTTCGAGGCCAAGTGTCCATCATTTGTAATAAAAGTGCACTTTTAAATATTATAATGTCACCATATAGTTCTAATATAAAACAGACACTCTGTTGTAAAAAATACATTAAGTCCAGTCTTTTTGTCCAGTCTTTACTGAACCTGTTTGTGGTGTTTCTCATTAGAGCATTTCGTCGATGCACGGTGAGCGATTGGCGTTATGTGCGGGCTGCGGGGGGAAAATATCTGACCGCTATTACTTGCTTGCCGTAGACAAGCAGTGGCACATGCGCTGTCTGAAATGCTGCGAGTGTAAACTTAACCTGGAATCCGAGCTTACCTGCTTTAGTAAAGATGGAAGCATCTACTGCAAGGAAGACTATTACAGGTGAGTGTCTCGCGCTTACGGGGATGTCAGCTTTCTAAGAGAGTAACGTTTCTTCTTGTAAGCCAGATTCCCCTTGGCTGTGTGTACTGCGGGTTTATTTAAAATGCAGACCCAAATATTTATTCTCAATTTACGCTATATGTATAGGGCTACAGTATTAACGAAATAAAATTATTAAACAAGGGGTTAGACTGCTATTGCATTGTCATAAAACGGGGGTTGTTTTAAACGCCTGCTATAATAATGTAATCATTTTAATATTATTATCTAGGTCTATTAAGTGAATTTTGTTTTAAAACTCTAATGTCACTGAAGAGAAACCGTACTGATTTAAAATGGTGGCATTTATAGACAATTATTAGTTTTCGTGTTTATTGTTTACAGATGTAATTATTAGATTCAGTAATGCGCTTTATAAAGACAGTTTGCACTATTTATATGTCGTTAATCTATTCAAACTGCTTATGGCTGTGTCTGTCTTGTGCAGAAGGTTTTCGGTGCAGAGGTGCGCGCGCTGCAATCTCGGGATTTCAGCTTCGGAAATGGTAATGCGAGCACGGGATTTGGTATACCATTTAAACTGTTTTACCTGCACCACATGCAACAAAATGCTGACCACGGGAGACCAGTACGGCTTGAAGGACAGTCTCGTGTATTGCCGTTTACATTTCGAGACGCTCGTGCAGGGGGACTACGGACACTTCAATCAGGCGGACGTGGCTACAAGTAAAGCGTTGGGCACAGCGGGGGTGCTCGCGCTATCCTTTTACAACGGAGTGGGCAGCGTACAGAAAGGACGGCCGAGGAAACGGAAAAGCCCTGGGCCTGGTGCAGATCTGACCGCTTATAACGCAGGTGAGCGCTTTCTTAAAACTTCTTAGAGCGTATCAGTGCTTTGGAAAAATGCCGCAATGTATTTTTTAAGTATAAGTATAAAAAATACTTTAACAATAAATTAAGCGGTGGACCGAAAAATGTTCACACTTCTTAGGCTGTGCAAAAAGTATGCAAAAAGGAAGGCATTTATGATTGCAGTTAAACATTGCAGCAGTGCATTACTACATAAAAGGTCTAGGCAGTAAAGCAGTACAATATTAAGGTTGGCTGGCCCATGGTTGTTTTCGAGTCTCATGGTGTTAGCAAAATGATAAAAATGCATCATACTAGCATAATGTGTGAAAACCTTTCAAATGTTTTCTTTAACTGGAAATGCAAAGTCTTACTAGATATAATTAGGCTACTTAGTAATAGATAAGATTAACGCGTACCAATACATACAGCATACAATTATACAATCAGCCTGTCTAATGATGATCTATCTAATCGAAATATAAAAACAAGCATACCGGAGAGAGAGAAATAATGTAGAAAATAATGAGGATATGATGTATTTTAGTGAATATAATACTCAACGGCAAATACTTTTGTTATTGTGTGATAATCTTTAGTGACAATTATTAGCTTATTTGCAATATATAGTTTGATGTATGAAATTAAACAATATAGAACATATAGAATGCTACTGCAATTTGTTAGGAAAGATGAATTTAAATGTACACACATACAAATAAAATAAATACACACACCATAAACATGAAATGCCAAACATTCAAAACTTTAAATAAGCCCAATATCACCTCCTTACTCTCCAATAAAAACACCTTCAAAGTCTCTTTGGCGTTCACTGTGTAGTTAAGCGTTCTTGGGTTCTTGGGTTCTAAAATGGATGCACACAGAATACATAGTTTCCCTATAGGTACAGATGAGAACTCATTTTCCAAGAGTGTAGTTACACGTATTTTAATGGCTGAATTGATATAGCATATCTAACGCGCTCAACTACGTCTCACTACAATGCATGAAAAAAAAATCTTTGTCTTTAATTAGATTAATTGATGTCGGGACTGATAAAAGGCGACGCAGAGAGGTCTTGGAGAGGCGAATATTATAATTAAATGTTATTTCATATCCCTTAGATTTCAATGCTACAGTACATTGGGGCATGATTATGTTGTTTGATTCCCAGTTTGAAAATCAAAATTATAACTTTCAATAGGGAATAAGACAAGCACATTATTTATTTTCCTGGGTCGTTGCATTCGTTAAAATATCATAACAAACACAATTTAATACAAATAATTTTAAAATTACATTAAAATTGTATATTTAGAGATTTGCACGTTTTTTTGTTAAATATCCTATAATATCCTTAGAATGATATTCATTTAATATTCCACTGAATTCTATGAGTTACCTCTCTGTGTTTTAAGTGATAGAATCAGGAATCACTAAGACTTTAAAGAACTTAGAGCTTACACTAGAACAGCAATACGCTGCATTGTTAGATTAAAGAATTGCCTTCTCCTTACTTACTGTGCCTGAGTCATCAGGCAAAAAGTGAGTGGACATTTAAACTTTCAGTTATTTCTTATTCAGCTTGCAGACAGAATGAAAACCATGACCAATGGTCCACAAAGAAGGAGAAAGTTCTTAGTTCACAGGCCTAATTTCCCTTAAATGAAGTTTTCATATGTCATATGAAAAAATATCTTAAAGCTGATTAAAAGTAACTCAGCTGTTTTTAATATCATCTTACAGTAAAGAGGACTGTGTATAATTTCAGTAATAAGCCTACTGTAGTAAAGAAAGTGACCTGGAATATGCATACAATTTACCTAGTTAATAACAGTATTTTCAGTTTCACATATTAAAATACATTTCAGAATAAATAACAGAATAAATGAATAATAAAAAACATAAATATTTTGTATTCAGAATCATATTCAATCTCCCAAGTTCTTATATTTTACTGTTTAAGAGTGAAATCCCAATTCATATGTGAAAGCAATTATTCAAGTGAAGTTCTCATATAACAATGAGACAAAAATCAATGGGAAAAAAATATATATAGCAAAGTATCAAATCTGGATGGAAAATGTCTCAGAATTTTATGAAGATTGACAATATTTAAACCAACGCTGTCTTATGTTTCACAGATAAAACAGATGAGGTTATTATGTAAAAGTATTATAAAGTCGACTTGCAAATGATTTGTTTTATTGTCTGATATCTGAGTTTAAAATTATATCTTTTGATGTTTTCTTTAAAATAATAAGGACTAAGTTGCAATGAAAATGATGGAGACCTTATGGACAGAGATTCTCAGTACAGTTCTGGTCAGAAGACCAAGCGAATGAGGACTTCCTTCAAGCACCATCAGCTGAGAACCATGAAATCCTACTTTGCGATAAACCACAATCCCGATGCCAAAGATTTGAAACAGCTGGCACAGAAAACGGGTCTTACAAAGCGTGTACTTCAGGTAAGCATGTACTTCTCTAAATCTGTATTACAGTTCATCTAATGTAAATTCCAATATTGCATACAACATGGACTTGAATTTAATACCGTTTTAATGTATGTATTAATAATAATAATAGTAGCAGTGGTAGTAGGAGTAGAAATAGTATTAGCAGCAATAATAGTAGTAGTTTAGTAATTTCAGTGGTAGAAGCAGTAGTAGTAGTAATAATAGCAGCAGCAGTAGTAGAAGTAGTATTAGCAGAAGTAGTAGTATTAGAATCAGTAAGAGTGGCAGAAGTAGTAGAAGTAGTAGTAGTAGTAGTAGTAGTCGAAGCAGTAATAGTAGAAACGGTAGTATTGATAGTAGCAACGGTAGTAGCAGTAGGAGTAGTATTAGCAGCAATAGTAATAATAGTAGGAGTAGTTGTATTAGTAGAAGAAGCAGTAGTGTTAATAGTAGCAACGGTAGCAGCAGTATGAGTAGCATTAGCAGCAATAGTAGTATTAGTAGTTGCAGCGGTAGAAGCAGTAGTAGTAGCAATAGTAGCAGCAGCGGTTATAGTATTAGCAGCAGTCGTAGTAGTAGCAGCAGTTTTAGTAGCAGCAGTAGTCGTAGCAGTAGTAGTGGTAGTAGTAGGAGTAGTATTAGTAGTTGCAGAGGTAGTAGCAATAGTAGTGGTAATAATAGTAGCAGCAATAGGAGTAGTATTAGCAGCAATAGTAGAAGTAGTATTAGTAGGTGCAGTGGTAGTAGTAGCAGCAGCAGAACTAGAAGCAGTAGT
>JAOUQT010000028.1:4403-27619 GCA_025769995.1 Xyliphius kryptos | reverse complement strand
AAGAGAACATGGACTTCTGTTGGACTGCCTCCATTGCAGTCCTGGAGAATGGAATTTTTACTATTGTTTAATATGGACTGATCTATACACATTCTGTACATGGCTGTCCTACTCCGATGCTGCCTGGCCGCTCAAAGGGGGATGAGTCCCTCACAGAGCCTTGGTCCTCCCTAGGTTTCTTCCTAAAAATAACATCAATACAGGGAGTTTTTTCTTGAACTAAATAAATTACTTGAACTTGAACTTTGCAAAGGAGACTTAATGGGGACAATGAGACATGTCCACATCATGGCATCATGCCAATTAAATCCGAAGCAACTGGTGAAAACAGAGACATATATTCGCAGATAAAATCTATAAACGGCAAATATTGTAATATCCAAAGTCGATGAAAACAGAGGTTTTAATGTATTTTTTTTACAAGTTGTCTGCAAGCTACCCAGAACATGTCCACATCCCACATTTCAGTTATGACCAACCATCTAGGAAACACTGATTTACAGTATAGAGTATAAAGACTGTTTACTGTGAGTCTTTAATGTAAACTCGCACTGTGTGTGTGTGTGTGTGTGTGTGTGTGTGTGTTTGTACACACAAGCTCATACTCCATTACTCCAGGTGGTATGTGTGACCCTGCTCCATAATGTATGTGGCTGCAAGGAGGCTGGTCAGTCGAGTGTGTGAGCATGTCACTGTTGTCGTCCTCCACCTCCCCTCTGCACACCCAACAAATGTGTACAAGCCATCGCTGGCTCGCTCAGCTGCACACGGACGTACACACGCCCGTCCGGATGCCGCCTGCGGGTGAAAGTGGATCGTACGTACACATTATATAATTGCCTTTGTTTTTTTATGCTGTGTGCTGCACATGAATGATTATGCATGTATGAGGCGCTGTGTGTGCGCTGGAGGTGGAGGGGTCTCGAGGGGTAGGATTAGCCGTCTGTATGCCCCGGGCGGAGCTGCTCTTAGCAGGGGTAGGCCGGTACGCTCGCTCCCTTGCTGGATTAACTTTCTCCGCGTGTTTTATACAGAGCAGCAGGACAGTTTCTTCCTTTCTCTTCAAAATGCACCACGATGTCCTGTTGGGATGAAGCCACCATAGATTTATGTGTTTATTTTATAGATTATCATGGTCATGAAAGCTGCTGTGTAACCAATCCCAGCACTAACAGGTTGCCTAAATGTCACAGGGCAGCTATACAGACAGGTGAAATTCAACCTGCTTTTATGTTTTGGAATGTGATTGGACATCTACACAGACATGAAGACAATGGTCTGTTCCTTGTCCTTGAGTGGATCTGGTTTTCTGGTAGTTGATCATTTTGATCTTTTTTTCCGAAACCAAGCAATAAAACTCAATTATATGTCCACAAACTTTTGCCCATTGTTGTGTATAATTCAGGTGGTTTGCAGTAGAATCTGCTGGATGTGTAAAAGGTCACTCCCAGAATCCCGCGTTGCTCTGCTCAGTTGTACTTTCATGCGATGGTGGTTGCTGGCGTCCTGTCGCCTCTCCCGTCTCCTGGCTTCTAACGAGCGTTTTATTAGTCATTCGCTGAAGAGGATGTTGCTGTAGCTAAGCTACAGCGTGTGCGTCTGAACATCCTACATGTCATAACAACAAACAAAAAAAGAAAAGCTACAGAAACACACCCACATTCAGAATCGGTTAGTACTCACACAATAACGCGGCAGACGTGCAGGACCGCATCGAGCTAATTGGTCTGTCAGAGAATAAAAAAATGTTTTACATTATTTAATCCGAAAATAAAATAAATACAGTTGGCGTGCTCATTATCGTTAATTCTATGAGGCCAAAATGTGTGTTTATGTGCATGTGGGGGGGGGCAGGGGGAGGTAGATGGGGCTGCGGTGGGATGTAGACAGTTGGCAGGCGGGTGTGTGGTGCAGCTTCTTAACAAGCCACACACACACACACACACGCTGCTCTCACCCCTCTCACTGTGGGTCGATGACCTGTATACATTAGGAGGTGTGCGAATGCAAATCCGTGTTTCCTGCTACGTGCTGTTCGGTGCATGGCGCTAGCCTTATGCCAAGGAGCAGTTCCACCAGCTCGATGCGTAACCCTTGGGGAGGACGCACCATCTATCTAACGCATCTGAGCGTGAAGTGTATTGGCAGTACAGCACTATTTGGAGCCGTGTGTAGTGTGTAGGTTTGTGAATCTGCGCGTGTGGAGTTGCAATCATGTTGGTCTTGTTATCCGTCACTAGTTTATATGTATGTTTATTATACAGCGGTTTGGACGTTTTGTAACATTGTGGCGCCTCTGTCCAGGCTGCTGTTATACAATTTGGGAGGACAATTTGTCTCCTGTCCACGTACTTATGACAACTAGAGTGTAAACCCTTTGAACCAGGTCATCTCACCCGACATCGGTCTCTGACCTGTGATACCCTTCAAGTTTAAGTAATCTCTTCTCTATATCTATAAAAGTCAAAGCCCTCACTCACTAACTGACTCTTCACTTAATCTCCTACCTCTCTTAATTGTATCCTTCATTCCCTATCATGTCTTTGAAAAAATTAACTCCTCACATTCCTGAATTCAATGTTTTTTCGATATTGCAAACACATGACCCCTCCAGTGTCACATTGGGGTCATCGCGAGTACCTACAATGCTGAAATATGATACCGTTTGCAAGTGTCATTGTAAAAACGGTTGTTTTTCTACATTTGAATTTTTGTTCAGTATCACCATCAAACGTGACACCTCTGATGGATTGGGGTCTTGGCGAGTACCTATAAAGCTGAAACGTGGCGCTATCATTCCTTATCATGTCCTACTGATAAATTTAATTAAGATAGCAACTGCGTGGACACTGTAGTCACAACTCACTATATTCATTCCACATCATCATTTCCAGTTTTTAATTGCAACAAACCTCACTCTATATTAATACGTTCATTTGAAATAACTAAATTCCAAAGATATCACTCATTCAAAAACAATTGCTTTTAACTTACATGTTGTTATCAAGTTCCCCTATAGTGCAGCAGGGGTATTCCGCTAGTTTTTTTTATATAGTACTTTTTACAACAGTACGTTGTCGCAAAGTGTTATGAGCATGAAACTTCTAAAGAGCAAATCCTTGGGCTCCCAAGGCTCAGTGAGGTAGTGTTCAGGCAGCGTCAACAGTGTAGGACAACCATGTATAGATTGTGTAGTGATCAGGTGTCTGTGTTCAATAACTCGAGAGAATCCAGTGAGTCCATCCTGCCAAACTGCAACGCTATCAGTCCAATTCTTAATGAATTTCCACATTCAAACTCCAAAATCAAGCAGAAAAATTCCAAATAACTAGTGGGAGCTGTTCTGTCAGTAAGGCTCCTGTTGGGGTAACATATTTCTTGCAATATTTTTCTTCTTGGTAGACTCCATGGCAGCTCACATTCAACACAATGGAAGCTGAAAATTACCAATTTGAATGAAAGACAAATAAAAAAGAGTCTTTTCTGTGCACCGTTTTAATGCAGACCTTCTTTTAAAATCAATGATCTGACTGTGTGTTCTGATTAATCCAGTTCTGATCCAGAGCTCACTTCATGTCCATCCCCGGAGCACACCACACACAGACGAAGCATATGTACACACGCAGGCTGTTTGGCAGCACGTTGCTCTTGCAGAAGGATGGATGCGATGTGCTATCAGGTCTTGTCTGGAGGCTGTGTTTGTGTATTCCCTGACACGAAGACTAAATAAGAGTTTAATTCTGTTAACAGCCCATTCTCCTGGCCTGGGCTGCAGGGTGGACAGCCTGCTCAGGTCCATGGAGAAGCCATCACTGCTGGGAGCCAAATAAAAAATCAATGAGGAGGAGGCTTGCTGCTTAGGCTGGAGTTTAGTAACATTTTTGCTCTGCACTTTTCCGACCGGTGCTGAGGAAACCGCCATTGATTTTCTCTTTCCCCTCTTCACACGCCGGTTCTCTTCCAATAAATATCACCGGGCAAGGGTGTGTGCAATATGTGTGCATGCACTTTGCATGTGCGCCTCGCTTAGCGTATATGAGCTGTTGCCTTGGGGTCTCATCTCTGCCCTGCATCAATGTGACGCGTAGTGTTATGAAGCTTTATGGGAAATAATGTGGCGTGGCCCGTCTCATGGAGCCAATTCATCTCCTTCCTGTTCACCTCGGTGTGCTTTTCCGTTTCTCTGTGTATTCGCTGACAATAAGTGCGCAGTTATGTTTTATTTAGTCCTCCCCTTAGATCAATAATGCACTAAGGAGAGAGGGTCGGGATAAGGGTGGAGGCGGGGGCGAGAGGGCGAGGGATGTGATCGGCCGCTGTGTGCACGCATCCTTTGAATCCGGCAGTACTGGGTTCAGAGAACAAAGGGTGATATTCAAATTCAGTCTTACTTTATTAGTCCTCATCATTTACATATGATGCAACACCTCACTTCATAAGGCGTGACAGCGCCACATGGCTGAAAAGATGGAAAATGGAAGGTGGAATGGGGTACAAATGTTCTATACTCCCTCTATCCTACGTATCCTATGTATGCACCAGACCTCAAATTCTAATATGGTCATTGTGGAACATCATACCCTGGATGCCCATAAGTATGTACACTTTTCATCTTATTCTATTCAATAACAGCAGGATTCAAAATTTTATCGCCACTCTTGAGTTTTTGTGATGTCATGCAGTTCTGTTCCCTGACTTCAGGTTTTTGAAACCTAAAGATTTCTTTAGGCTACTGCAACCTGACCCCTTCTTGATTTCACGGAAACAGAGACATTGGATTCGTATTAATTTCTGTGTGTTATTGAACATGGACTAATGTCGATCAGCATCTTGTTCATAATGATATCTCAGTCTCATGTCCCTCATCTGTCACAATAGTTCAGGATACCGTATTTTCACATTTTTATCTCCTATTTTTTTTAAAAACTGTTGCATTGGCTTTGACGGCACCATCCAACACACCTTAATCCAGTAAATGAAGCCGCCAATTTTTTGGGCCACAGGAGCATGCCACATATAGAAAGGTTCTCCATCAGTCAAGACTCTGTATGGCAGCAGTGTACTTGGAGTGGGAGGGGTCTCTGAGACTCATGTGTTCTATTGTGGTGTTTATTGAATGCTATTATTCCAGAGCACAGGGGGCGGAGCCTTTCAACCAGCATTGGAGTTCCCACTAGGACACGGTAAGATTACTGGTTTTCCATCTGTCAGGGTGGCAGAGACCCACAGCATCAACGCTAACACAGCAGTAGGTTAACAACAAAGACAATAACACACAAAATTAGATCAATTAAATTCTAATCTAAATATTGTCTCAGTTTCATTTTATTTACTCAAGTTCACAATCAGCTCCAGCATCAATCATCCTGCTTACGCTGCAGTGAAGAACTAAATTAGGAAAATAAAGATCAGCATCAATTAAAGCTTTGAAAGTTTTTTACCGAACGCTTCTTATAGGCCAACCAGGCAGCAAGGTTCTGTATCCCTTTTCTTGGTGCATTCCTGGAATATCGATTAGAGCAGAGGTTCTGAAAGGGTCTCAGCCCGGGACCCATATTTTCTCATGGTCATTAAGTCATGATCCACTTTTATAGAATTCTAACAAAACAAATTTAATTTGAAAAATAGCATTCAAAAACCATCTGATACATGCCTCTCTCTGTCTCATGTCTTATTGTAGTATGTTAATTATTTTTCATTTTCATTTTTTTTTTTACCATAAGGTGAAACCTCTGTTTTCGTTTCCAATCCATCGGCAAACAATCAGTGAATTATGAAATTGATGAAAACTGAGGCACCTACAGTATTTACATTTAAATCCATGTAAATCCAGTTAATTCATTCTAGAGGCTCTGAAATAAATAAAACAAATTTTATAATTTTTTTATACTGAAAAGTATATACTATACTTTTTTATACCATAAGTTTTTAATACTGAAAACAGAACAAAGAAATATATACCGTTTTTTGTATTCTTTTATAAAAATGATAAATAATAAGTCACATTTTCAATCTCTTTTTTTTGTAAGTGCATTAATGCCTTGCACCACATTTGCTTCTTAAGTGCTTTCTTTTTCTCCAAATTTAAACTTTTCGTGGACGGCAACTATTTCTCGGCTTCTATTCATGGTCTTAATAAGGGTTCTCGTGTTTTTTAATGATTTCCTTTTTCAGCTCAATCATGTTTCTGTTCTTTTTCTTTGACGAGCTGCTGGATCTGAAAATGATGTACCATGATGGAGCTAAAGGTAAAGTGTTAACTTTACTTTTACTTCTTAAATTAAACTTAACAGGGACAATGAGACGAATGATGTCCATGTCACGTGAGCATGCAGATTAAATCCGAAGCAACAGCCAAAATTAGAGAATTAATTTTCGCAAAGAAAATTGGCAAACACCAAACACATCTGGTGATATTCTAAGTCAACGGAAATGGAGGTTCCACTATATTTATTATTTACAAGCTGTCCACGACCCGGCCAAAACCAAAATCGCCTGCGACCCACATTTGGGTCACAACCCACTATTTGAGAAAAGCTGAATTAGAAAGCTAAATTACTGATGCCACTAATCAGTCAGTTGTGTTTAGGTGCTCTGCGCTCAGGTTTGTACATCTATTGGTATTGGTATTTGAATGTAGACGTATAAGATACCTTGTCAATTCCACTGTGTATCTAGAACATACAGGAGAACTGAAGAATCGCTTCTCGTTCTCCTCGTTTCAAGTTATGAGACTGAATGAAACTACTGACTGATTATATGTTTGCTCCAATGTGTGAGTGAGTGAGAGAGAGAGAGTCATTGTGTATAAACTGTGTTCCTAAAAACCACAGATCGAGCCAGAAATCACAGATGTGTGTATATATCAGTCAGGGTGTTTTATGTGGAGATGTAGGCTAAGATGTCAGCAACTGTCTCAGACAGACCCCCATGGCTTCCTCAGTGTGTGCGCACACACACCCACACCAAGATACTACAGTGACACTCACAGATCATCATAATGAGCTGTAGTCACCACGAAAGGTTAAAGGGCAAAGCTATTATACAGCATCTCCCCATTAAAAAAGTGCAGCTCCAGAGCCAGGGAGGCCATTTTCAATCCATCTCTCTCCAGCCACAATTAGGAGCTGATATCAGAGCCCCGAAGCCCCGTAATTATCATAAAAAGTACATCCGACCGAAGCGGGCATGACCAGGCTGATGGAAAAGAGTAAACGCTGAAAATTTGCAGAGAATGTTGCATATAAATCCAGAGACGCTGTCTTTATGGCAACATCATTCGCTGTATTTACACACTACGCATCTCTCCTTCCATTCTCAGATCATGCAGTGCAGCGGCTCTCGCACCATGACACACGATTAACTCCAATTAATCTGACAACTCCAGGCTTCTGCGAGGTTCTGTCACAAGCAATCGCAGAGATTTTGGGTAATTGTAGATTCATATCAGAGACATTGATTTCTCACTGACCTGTTTCTGCGTCCACACACTGATCTGGTCGGCATTTAATTCTTATAATTAGGAAAAGTGCCTAATTACAAGAAGTCCCAGCACCTTATTAAGTGGACTAATAAAGATATTATGGAAATAAAGACAGGTTTATTATAAGTACGAAATTAGATACACAGGGCTACAATACACTATAAGGACAAAAGTATAGGGACACACCTCTTAGTTATCACGTGTATTAGTATTAATGTGTTTAATTTAGTCTTATAACCACAGTTTTAGAACATCAAGCACTATGAACTATATGTCTTTAACTTTGCGTGAACCGTTTAAGGAAGGTCTTTGACACGTCTTTGAGTGAGTTTTGAAGAACTTAACAGACCCACCCAAAGTCCTGACCTCAACCCCATCCATCACATTTAAATCAAGATTGTGAGCGGTTCCTCTAGTGCAACAGTGTCTGATCTCAGAAATAATTTGCAAATATTTTTGCCGAAAGCCTATAAATTACTTTACAAAAGCTACCTAGCGGCACAGTGGCTTAGTGGTTAGCACATTCGCCTCTCAGCGCTGGGGATTCCCGGTTAGAATCCCTATCTGGGTGGAGTTTGCATGTTCTCCCTGTGTCTGCGTGGGCTACCTCTAGGTTCTCTGGTTTCCTCCCACATTCCAAAAACATGAAGGTAAATTGAATGCTGTAAATTGCCTTGTAAAGTGTGTGTATGTGTATATGTGTGAGTGAATGTGTACCCAGCGATGGATTGGCGCCCTGTCCTGAGTGTATCTGCCCAGTGCCCGAGACGTTCTCCCCTGGATGGGCATGGGGAACCCCCCCGGGACCCTAATAAAGGTATAAGTGGAAGATAATGAATGAATGAAAAGCTACCTAAAAGTGGAAGCTGTCATAAATGCGATGAAAAAACAACTTTAAATATAATTTTGTAAAAAAAAAAAAAAACGCTGGGTGTAATGTGTAGGTGTCCAAATACTCTTGTTCCTGTTTTGTATCTACCGACACAACGGAAAATTACAATTTTGTAATTTGTTGTGTATTTTTGTGATTACACAGCTGGGAGGCGTTACGTTACGCGCAGGGTGTCGCAAGGAAAGAGCGACCTCTGTAGGACAGCGTTATGCAAGGTCATTTAGTGAGAAATATTGGGACAGTAAGGTTAGACAGACAAACAGATAGACAGGTCGTAGTTAACAGTGAAAGTGCACAGATCTCACCCCGACTAATTTTACTTTTATTATTCTGCTCTCTTTAAAGTCGCGACCTGACTAATAAACACAAGTGCTACCAGAGAGCCGTTGTGTAGATCTCAGTAGTGTGTGAACATTTGTGTTTTTTTTTTAAAGACTCAGAGACGAAAAGGATTTTTAAAAAAAAAAAAAAAAAAAAGTAAATTAAAAAAAAAAAGAATGGAATCGAAGCCCCGCCCCTCGTTCTGTTGGGCGTTCTGCACCACCAGCACAACAGGTGGAGAGCATCTAAGGGCGACAACTGCTCGAATGATGGGTCTCACTCAACTTTGGGGGCAAAGTTGTTCATGTGGGAATGAAAAGGGACCTTTCCCTGTTACTGTAGGGTTGAATGGCATATGGTTGTACATTTTATTTAAATGTATATTGATCTATTTGGCAACTGTACTTACACACAGTGGAATCTGTCTGAGTGAAGTTAGCGCATATGCCCGGAGCAGTGGTCAGTCCTGTATATGGCACCCGGGGAGCAATTGGGGTAGGTGCCCTGCATAAGGACACTCCAGTCAGTGTACTTTGGTGGGACCGGGAATCGAACCCTTCAGGTCAGAAGATTGGTTCCAATGCTGGTTTCTACACCTGGATTAGGATTTAAACTTGAGGTGAATCTAATAAAGTTGCCTTTGAGTGCATAATTTTATTAAATAGAAAAAGAGAAATAAAGACACAATCCATTTTGTCAAAGGACTTACATTTTTTTTTACAGTATATTAGAATTACGGTGATTCGTCTTTTTGTGTAAATACATAAACATCCCTGATTCTCTTGGTGTGTGTGTGTGTGTGTGTGTGTGTGTGTGTGTGTGCGCCTGCCTGCCTGCTTGCCTGCCTGCCTGTGTACTGTGTGTCAGAGAGTTCACTGACACAAAGAATCAATGGCCAGAGCAGATCTGGAGCCAATTATTTTCAGCTTAATGGTCCCTCAGGTATCGGCATGAAGAACAACAAAACGCCTGCGAGAGAGACCGAGTCCTGACAACCCTGTTCTTCTGTTACCAGCGCAACCCAGCGCTCTGCCACCAGCTCCCGGGAGGAAACCGGGGCAAAGCCACAGCGCCTGATTGGTCGACCGGACCAAAACGAGCTGCCTCCTGAGACCAAGTTGTTCATGTCAAAAGGCTTTGAGGAGGTTTTTTTGAGGGCAACTGTGCTTGAAATGTTCCAAATGGCCAGTCTGTGGTAATGTCGTGTATAGGGAACCACTGATCAATTAATTATTGGATTTAAAGAATACAGAACATCTGGAATTTATTTAAGGATTGCAGGACACGAGCCGATACAGATGTTTAAAAGAATCGTGTGGACATTTGCTTCTTCTAAAAGCTATATTAGTAAATTGTCATTATAGTAATAAATACAAATCTGTTTAATAATAAGAGACTTTTGGTATAAACCTATCAATACCAAAGCCCTCACTGACTCACTCTCTCCCACTTACTGAGTACATACAAGGCTGAAATTTGACATTGTGATTCCCTATTATGTCCTTGGAAAAAGTACTTCTCACTTTCCTATGTTCAATGGTTCATTCGTTATCCCAAATGGACACAAGACCACTCCAGTGTCCCGTCAAGTTCTTCCCGAGTACCCACAAGGCTGAAACTTGCTATCGTAATAACCTACCTCGTCCTTTGAAAAACAGGTTCTCACTTCCCTAGGTTCCATTTTTAATTCGCTATTGCCATCAAACACAACACCTCAGATGGACTGGTTTCTTTGTGAGAACCAACAAAACTGAAACTTCATTTATTGTGTCTTTGGAAAACTTGCTGATAAACTTACATAAGAAAGCAACCATGTGGACACCGTAGTCACAAATGACACTCTATTCATTCCACATATTCAGTTCAAATTTTTAATCGCCACAAACCTCACTCTATAATAATATGTTCATTTCACATTTACATTTAGTCATTTAGCAGACGCTTTTATCCAAAGCAACTTACAAATGAGATAACAACACAAGTCTGTAGTTTCCGAAAGACCAGCTACACTGTAGTACCATCAACCTGGCACATCACTCAATCAGGCTATTTTCTTTAGCAAGTGTCTGTGGAAAGGGTGTGTTTTAAGAAGTTTCTTGAAAATGTTGAGTGACTCAGTCATACGGATGGTTTTGAGCAGGTCGTTCCACCATTTTGTAGCATTGAATGAAATGGAGTGAGAATTAGCGCCTCTGTGAGTTGGAATCGCCAGGCAGTCGCCAGGCGAGTCACAGTGTATTTAGAAAAGATGGATTGAAAGTAAGAGGGAGCAGATCCAGAGACTGTCCTGAAGGCCAGAGTCAGTACCTTGAACTGAATGCAGCAGCCACAGGAAACCAATGGAGAGATAATTTGAAATATATAAACTCCAACGCTATCACTCATTCAAAAACAACTGCCTTTCAGCTTTCACGTCATCATCAAGTTCTCACCCATGGGCTGGTATTCTGCTAGTCTAATAATAAATACAATCTCAATCTGTCTGTCTGTGTCTCGTTAAATATTATCCTTTTTCTTTGTGTCTCTCTTCTTTTTCTTTTTCTCAATCATTTTATATTTCTTTTTCAATATAATTTTTTGTCTTTTAGGTATTGGTTTTGAGACAAGACCAGAGTTAAGAGCACTTTATAAATCACTGTTAACTAAGCGGGTGGGGGACCTTCAGTGGAGGATTCTTCATGGTATTATTGTGGTGAATTCTTTTATTTCTGTTTTAATAATGACCAGTGTCCTTTCTGTCACCAGAGAGAAACCGTGTTTCACACCGTGTTTCAGACTACGTCTGTTATTTGTCATTTTAAGTTTGGTTTTAAATGCTCTTAATGTGATGTTTACACCACAAGTTTTTATTCTTGGTTTTAAGTATGTAAAAAAAAAGACGTTTAAGGGTCAACTGGTGAACTTTATTCTAGGACAGAGCAAAATGGCTGTATACATCAGCAGAAAGAACAAAGTGACACAAACGGCAGACTCTGATGTGATTAGGATTTTCAGCCGACTGGTTAAATCTAGAATTTTAATTGATTTCAATTTTTACAAATGCGTGAAAGACATTGATTATTTAAATCAGTGTGGTGCTGCAGGGAAGCAGTGTGCTTGGTCGTGTCGAGCTCTAGATTTTGCTTAAATCTGTGTCGATTTCTTAATTCTTAATTTTTTTTAAATAGTTTTCTTTTGCTGCCCATTGTAATTAACACTTGGGTAAAATAAAGTAAAAAAAAAGTCTTGCACACTCATCATGTCTTTCTCTCTCTTGCATTCTGTATGGCTTTCTTGTTCTTTCTGTCTGTTTTTGTGTCTTTTTAACTTTCTTTGTCTTACTCTTGCTCTCTGTCTCTTCTCCTGTCTGTTACCCTTGGTCTCTTGCTTTATCTCCATCCTTCTGTTTCTTTATTGTCCCTCTTACTCTCTTCTCTTTCTCTCTCTCTGTCTCTCTCTCTCATAGCCAGCAGTGGCACCTCAAGCTCTTTTAACTGCTCCCTGTAGAATACTGGTAGCTCCTCACTGAACCCTGGGATGCCTCTGGCTAAACTTTCTTAGGAGCTCAGACATTATAAAGTATTTAAGAACTTTTAGCAGACAGACTGGTGAGTAAGTAAAGTCGGTGTTACCTGATGGATCCTCTGTATCAGGAGATTAAACACCTATCAGTTGGTTCAATAGAACTTTCAAATCTTCAGTTCACACATCAGTCACAGGTCTTACATTAATCACTTCTACAACTACTAAAGTTTGTGACCTCACATCAGTCATCAGTGTCTGACCTCACAAATGCTCTTCTGAAGGAAAACATTCCCACAAAGGCACTCCAAATTCTGTTAGAAAGCCTTTTTCAGAGAAGTGGAAGCTGTTCCATGCTGTATGTGAATATGATCTTAATAAATAATCCTCGATTAAAGAAAGACTAAAATGCTTGTTCCATTTTCTTCTCAGGTCTTTGTTCACTGGTCAGCAGAAGAATCAGAAGTTCTACAAAGCAAGTTTTTTGATTTAATAGAGAAGAGAAGCACATGACCTGATCTCACCAGCCTCCTCTGCTCGCTGTAGCTGCGTCCTTTCTTTGGGAGGGTGATGGATGAGCAGAGGTAGCAAGTGAGGCAGAAAGGGCACTCTGGTCACCTGCTGGTCAAACACCAATGAACATAATCCCCCTGAGTGCAGCGGAGAGCAGGTGTTTATGTGGGTGTGGTTCTGTATCTATTACAGAAGATTAAACACCACAACTTCACAAATTACCGCAATCCATCCGTCCAGTTACTGCTGCACAGCTCTGAAACACTCTATTACACTTTTGTTCCAACACACTGTCTTCTTCCTTTTGCACAGATTTACATCCTGATCTGTGGTTGCAGGACTTCGAGGCTTAACGAGATGTGGCACAACATTCCTGCCTTGAACAGGCTGTGATAAGTTATGGTGGTGTTTGTTGTTGTTTACTTGGCTGTGGTTAGGCTGAAACATATAGAAACCATCCTTAAACTGTTACCACAAAGCAAATACAATAATGATCAGTGGAGCTAGTAAAACTGCTAGCAGAATACCCGTGCTGCGCTATGGTGGAGAACTTGATAACGAGACAAAAACTGAAAGGCACTTGATAAGGCAGAGTGATAAGGATAGGGCACAACAGAGCGAAATTTCAGCCTTTTAGGTACTTGGAAATTGGGAGAATTAGTGATGAGTGATTAAGTAACATTTATTGACACAGTGGTGTAGTGGTTTGCATGTTGACCTCTCAGCGCTGGGGGCTCCTGGTTTGAATCCCAATCTGGGTGGAGTTTTCATGTTCTTCCCATGTCTGCGTGGGTTTTCTCTGGGTTCTCCGGTTTCGTCCCACAGTTAAAAAACATGGAGTCGAGGTCAATTGACTGCTCAAAATTGTCCCATATACTCTATGTGTTTGTGCATGCATGTGTGTGAGTGAGTGTGTGTGCCCAGCGATGGACTGGCGCCCTGTCCTGGGTGTATCTACCCAGCCCATGAAACGTTCTGTCCTGGATGGGCATGGGGAACCCCCACGAGACCCGGAAGATAATGAATGAATGATATATGGTTTTAGATCTTACTTACAGGTATGATGATATGGTTCATTTCCCTTTATACAGAGGTTCATGATAAATCCAGTTTAGATTAAAGTAACCCTGTGTATTATGCATATATAATCCAGCAGAGTCGCGTGAACTGTGCATATTTTGTGGCTTTGTGCGGCTGGCGGTCAGAGACCGATGACCGCAGCCGCCTGCGCTCTCACAGGAGGGTTCATTATGGCGAGTGACAGGGCCTCCTCTAAAACGCCGTCTAAGGAATACACACTCTGCGTGGGACAAAATAAACACCCGGCTCTGAGTGAGGTCGCCATAAATTATTTATATTGCTGCCAGAAGCGGCCACAGATTCTCTTAATATCCGTACCTGCTCTTCAGGATGCGTAAAAGATGATATATGTCTTATGGCCCTATTAAATTTCATTGCAATCGGGCCCTGTGCCTTCAGGGGTCTGGGGAGACACAAAATAGTGGTTATAAAGTGCTGCATGGAAACACGGCGAGGAACATATTACAGTTTGGAGGACACTTCCAGCACTTTTTGTTTCCTCCCACAAAGCCACACAATTATCAGATTTCCTCCTGACTTTTAATAAAAATCAAACACAGTTTTTTTGCACGTTTTATTAGAACATCTTATTAACACAGGGACTTTTATTTTAAAGTGTGGTTTGATGAGATTATTTACATTTCGAATTTCTACAGTGCTGTTGCCAGAATTTACATATTACATCCAGGGGCTGAGCTCAAATTGTCACCGCTAACTGATTAGTTCATTATTCTTATTATTCTATTATTAAAGGCTAAGCGTTACCTAATGGATCTACCTGGAGAGTTCACATTATTTTAGAAAAGAATTAATTTAATTAAAAAATTAAAATGCTTTAAAAAAAAAGCAGGGGTTATGGTAGCGCGGGAGCCTTAATGTGTGCAGCCTTTATATGCTATGGCAAGAGAGAAAGCTAGGGACAGCAGCAGGACGTTCCATCGGTCAAACAACGAACAGTGAGTCCCGCTTTCCATATTCCATACCTGTGCTGGTGGTCTGGCACGAAGTGAGCTCTACAAATAACGGAGTGAGCAGACGCTTCTTTCTAATGTGCACTTTTAAATCTGACAAATTTTGTCCATGGGTTGCACGGTGGTTTAGTGGTTAACACATTCTAAGTGCTTCTCAGCGCTAAGGATTCCCAGTTCGAATCCCGATCTGGGTGGAGTTTGTTATTCTAGCCATTGATAATCACAAGTTGAGAACTTAATTTATGCTGTATTTATGTATTTTACATTTTATCTTGGGTGGTGCTTAGATTTAAAATAAAACATCCATTGTTTATGGATGGACTACAACCCAGTCATTACCAACAGAGGCAGACAGGCAAGGACCTTTAAATACATCTCCTTGTTTCTACTTTTGCTGAACTGGTTCATCATAAAGGGGTTGGATGGGGATGAGGTCAAAACTCTGTTCTGTGTCTCAGTGTTCTTTAAATCAAACTAAACTAAAACCCAGATATGTCTTTATGGACCTTTTCCGACCTCACTTTCTGAGACCCAGACATGCTGGGGATGCCACAGACAGACAGTGGGGTAAAGGGGACCTTGTGGTTCTGACTTACTTTTAAACAACTGGATTCTAAAATCGTCAAGCGACATGGGGTTTATTTAAAAACAGAACTGCTGCAATTTGTGAGGCTGCTTTATTCCCTGTTTTCACTTTAGTGCGCCTCTGCGCTTTCATTACTCACCGTTAATAGAACATAATGGCTGCGCAGGATGGCTGCTGGATGCTGAGAGCAGAACCTGATTATTTCTTGTGCAACATTCTGACACGGGTGCAAACAAAACTCTCAGAATAAAAAGGACTTTCCGAGGAGATCAATGCTCTTGGAGAGAAGGGGGGACAGGTCTATATTTTTTTTCTCCCCTTGCTCTCGTTGCGCCTTCGCTCCGCTTTTATGGAACTCCCAAGCCGACCCCGTGACAAATAGGGAAGATTGTGAAGTCACCGCTCGACGCTTGGCACTGCTGCAGTCATGGTCTTCAGGGCGAAGATTCTGCAGCCGGCAAAGAGGGGCTTCCTCAAGGGGCCCGCAGGGCAAAACGTACCCCCATAAATCAGTCTGTTTGAGAGGCCGGTTCACAGAGCTCCACTCACCATCCATCTCAGGCTTAATGTCCCAAAGGAAACAGACAATGAGAGGAAGAGAAAGAAGAGCAGAGCAAAAGGAAGAACTGAAGATTTACTGCATGTTGTGGTCTGTTTAAGAGCCTTTTTATCCTCATCTATACCTTCACCAGCACATAAGATGGTATCCGTTATTTTTGGGAGTGTCTTCAGTTTATACGGCATTTAGTTAGAAGGAGCTTCACCCTCCCGAAGAGGACAATGAGTGTGCCATTACAGTATATAACAACAAATCACTGGTTAAAAAAATAAGAAGTTTGTTTACCACAGGGTTGGAACCCTTGCCATTCCACAAAATTTGGAATGAGTTTTAAAGCTAAAATTTCCTGGTATCGCGTGAAGTAGCTGCTACATCCTGGTGTTGGATGATGCATTTGTCCAAAACAACTGGTGATACAAACTTGATTTTGGTTTGACTGTGTATGTGCCCTGCATTGTATTGGGAACCTGTCCATTCTGGATCTCCTGCAATGTTGATCAGGATAATCAGAATGGAAGGCGTCTTGTTTTCAGGTCTAATGTGTAATAACAGTAGAGTGTACTGCAGGAGGTTTGGTTCCCTCATGTCCTTCTGTCCTGTTGTTTCCTACTGCGCAGTATTCAGGGATGGGGATGTCTCGCTCCCCGAGGCAGTGACTGAACACAAGGCTACTGATGTTCAAACAGAAGTGTGAGAGTGTGTACGCAGGACGACGGGGGCTGTGCGAATTGAGGTCCTGCCGTAGGGTCTCAGTTAGTCTGTACCGCCTGATCTTCAAACAGCGGCAGCCAGTACACCACAGGCAAACCGAACCAGCCTCAATGCATCTGATCTTCACCTGTCTCAACATACACAAGGCTGCTACTGGAGACCTTCAAATCCAGGTTCTGTAAGTGATTTGTGCATCAATGAGGACATGCGGAACGCACCGGGGCAGGGAACGTCGGGGAGATGCTCTGTGGTCTTCAGATGCGGCGTGGCTAACGGAAGAAATGGGAGCAAGAAGGACAGCCAGCGAGAAAACGAAGAAGAGGAATACAGAGATTTCGAGTTTTTTCCCTCCTCATCACATACGTGTGTGAATTTTGTATGGAAACGTCTTTCCCCTGAGCATTAACTGTGCCAAAAGCAAGAGGATAAATAACAGTCTCCATTCTTCAAATAAATGCTAATTCTATCTCTCTTCCCCTCTCTCTCTCTCGCTTGCGCTTTCTTTCTCTCTCTCTCTCTCTCACTCGTTCTCTGCATCTCCTTCCTTTTCCCCCTGTTTTTCAACTTTGTTCACATATTGATGTGCTCTGAAATAAACTTCAAATGCTGCCAAAGATATTGCTGAGAAAGGGGTCTTTTCCTTCTTCCCCCATCCCACTATCTTCAGCCATGCCCTGAATGGGCTGTTTCATTAGCCTGCTGCTAATTAGCCTCCTTCTGCTTATTTGCAATTCGATGATGGTGGCTGCAGGACAGGCGGCTTTGAGCCCCTTTTGGCCCTCTGATCTTGGGGGTCCTCCCTTCCCCTCACCCTCTTCACAGAGCGCCCCGGCCTTCAGAACAATTAGTACTAAAGAAATTCATGTTCTTCTTCGCAGATTCATTATTCATATTGTCTCCATACTTAAATAAATCATAACGTTCCAGAGGGTTTTGGCGGAGCGCTGCCCTCCCCCATCTGGTCTTGAAGTCCCGTGGATCCTTCAGCGGCTCTCCAGCATGCCACAGCTCTACAGGCGAGCCACTCATAGGTACGCAATAGGTAGCGCACGCAGTGTCAGCTTTGTGCCAACCTTCAAACAAATTATTTGGCCTGAAAAAGCTTCTTCAAAGAGAATCTGTCAAATGGGAGCAGGAGTAAGAAACACAGTGAGAGATAAATACGGTCCGATGCTACGCCCACTTTTTAAAATAATAACTATAATGTTTTGAACTCAAAGGTTTTTATCTATTCTGTTTTTTGCTGAATCAATCTCATGCCAGATGTTCGTTATGCTTTTGTAAAGAAAGTGAACAAGGAGATTAGAGCAAGTGATGCGCAAGTGGTGCGTCTGCTGGTGTTCTTTTAAGTATTAACTGCATCACAAACAGCACTGATAAGAGATCAATATACTGTTTGGCAGTAATAAAGGATATTAATTTGTTACCATGGTGATCACTCCTAACTTGCAGAGAGCAAGCTGAGTTAATTTCTGGACAAGTTAGTTTAGGTAAAGCTTTAATTTTTAAAATGAAAAAAAAAAAAAAAAAACTTCACACCTGGGGCAATTGTCTTAAAACCATATAAAACCTACATTAACACAGATAGAACATGCAAACTTTGCATTGCAAGGAATTACATTTAACCATTTAAGAGACTTACAAAATGAGTAAACACCACTAATCAGTAGTTAAAGAGAAATCAGCTACACAGTAGTATCATCAAACCTGATCATTATCCAGTCTGGCTTTTATGTATTTATTTTTTACAAAGCATGTGCTTGTGGAAGAGATGTGTTTTGAGTTGTTTTTTTTTAATGCTGAATTACTCTGGGAGTGGTAGCTCAGTGTTTGGATGTGGTTTGGGCATTGGACTCAATCAGAAGCTTGTGTTCAAATCCCAGGTCCACTGAAATTACTAATGTGGGTCCTTGAGCAGGATCCTTAACCTTAATTGCCCTAGGGTGCTGCATCAACCTTGTGTTCTGACCCAAACCAAGTTGTGATCGGTTAGTCGCTTTGTATGAAAGGGTCTTCTAAATGACCAAATGTAAATGTACCTCAGCCTTCAGGAACAGTGTTAAAAAGACAATGGTGAACAATACGGATTGAGAATAAGCACCGTGAAGAGGTTGAATCACCGGGTGACATTCTTCACTAGAGCGCAGTGAATGAGTCGGAGTATTTATTGGAAGGATGGACTCGCTGTAAAAGAGGTCAGATCCATAAACTGTCTGGTAGGACAGAGTCAGTGCAATAGTCGAGTCAGATTAAGATGAGGGCTTGGACCAGCAGCTGAGTAGCCTATCAAATTATTTTGTGCTCTAAATTTAAACCCATGACCCTCTGACTGTGAGATGACAGCATTAATCCCTGAACCACCTTGCTGTTCCATCTATATCCACAAGGTTCCCCTCAGTTCAGTACGATACCAAAGATCCAGATGAAGAAGTTATCCATCAAAAAGGTTCCTTTACAGTGACAAGTTTAGTGGAACCTTGAACCAGGTAATGAGTTTTATCTCTATAAATGAGACCTTTAATCTGCAATGAAACTGCCTTTGCTTCTTGAAAAAGATAATGCTTTGAAGGTCATAAGAGTTCAATTTTTTCTCCTGCTGCAGCCGATGGGGCGTGTTGTGAGAGCGTTGTGAGAGTGTTGTGAGTGAGAGCATTGTGGTGTTGATCAAGTGTCTGGCTTCTTTGGGAGCGGTGCTAACTGGACAGACGTGCTGCACTTGCTTGAATGATTTAAAAGCCTCACTTTGTGCTATTATTCATCGGTATCAGGGGAGGATGGGTCCACACCAAAGAGGCCTGCATGTTTTATAACGACTGCAGGGCAAAACCAATGTGGCTGCTGCTCCTCTATGAGTGGAGACGATAAATTTGGACACACCCACTAGAACTTAGCACTGGGGCAGGGTATAAGAGCACTTTTACTATTTTCTCTCAAATTTGCGTGTAGTTTATTCTCATGCAGATGACACCCTGATGACGATGTTAGCAATCTGAAGGTCCAGGGTCACTGTGTGGAACTTGTATGTTCTTCCCATGACTGTAAAGGTTTTGGTGGCAGTAGTATTAACAAACAGACTCCACCTGGTGGTGGGCGGAACCGAGAGCAGAGAGAAGGTAATTAACGTAAGGAGAGGCGGTATACAGAATGTGGAGAGACTTTGTAACAGTATTGGGGGAAGACTTCTGAGGCAAATACAGCAGGCTGCATGGTGTGGAAATGTACTGATACAAATTGATACAATGTCTCTCCCCCTTGTGTTCAGTGAGGAAAAGTGAAAAGGAATGAGAAGAAATCAAGAGAAAACACCAAGGCCTGTCTCCTCATATGAAGCCCCTATATTCAGCCTCATCTCGTTCCTGGAACCGCTGTGTTCTCTATCCAAGCTTGTTTTCTCGTTTTTCCCCCCAAACTCTTGCACACAGATCATCAGCAGAACGTCCAGCAGGTTAGTCAGTTACCTTTCCCACGCCTTCTCTGTTCATTTATTAGAACAAAGACCCAGTACCTGCCCCTGATCTTTATACTGATTACCTACAACAAAAAACATGACCATGACTGGAACAGATTACAGTCAGGTGGAAATAGATTTTAAAAGCCTTTATTATCACTATACACAACTATAATGAAATTACAAACTACATCATCCAGTGCAAACGTATCTAAAAAATATGACAGAAATTTAAATAGTCCTGAAGCACTATACATTTACAGAAGTTAAATAAAAAGTGAAGGTGTTTTATACAGGGAATGAGTATCTCAGTGATAATTGAATTGTAAACCGTAATAATTCTAATATTACATATTGTTCTAATAAAAAATATTATCAATAATATTACATATATATTGATAATATAATAATATAATAATATATATATTTTCAGTACTGGAATTAAAATATTGCAAAGGAAATATAAAATAATGCACGATATAATATGCAGGAAAGGATTCCTCTGCTCTCGTTTCGCCTACGTTAGTAAGTGCTGTTTATTCAAAGTTTTTGTCGTCACAGAAAGAATCGCTTGCTTACACACACAGCCAAATTGACAAGGAGCAATGAGGGCCCTATTAAAGGGAAATGGAATTGACGTTATTACAAACAGACCCCTGTGCCATCTTAAAGAACCTTTCCTTTTATTAAAAATCACAAAAAAAAAACTAAAACGCAGTGGCCATCGCCTGTAACCAGGGACCCCGGGATCTCAACGTTATTGATTATGTTGTTAAACAAAAAAGGGGTTTCCACAAACTTCTGGTCATATGCTGTAGGTTTGTATGCTTGTTATATTTATGAATTCTGTCAAATTTCTTGAGAAAGCTAAATTTAAATCAGTATAAGTGCAAATTCAGCGTCTACGGGTCTGTAACGATGCCCCTGAACATGTCATTGTTGCTGGAAATGTTCAGGATTTTAGGTGAAGCTGTTACTCTGGCATGTACATGTTTATCTTTAGCACTGACCAGCGGAACAACTCCCACTTTACCAGTCAGTAAGCTATTAGAGCTTTTCAGGAGACAAATTTTGAGGCAAAATAAAGCAAATCTGAATATGAGGTCTTCATTTATCCACCCAATTAGGACGCCCGTTGTGCATTTGGACATCGCATGTGCCACTTCGGCGTAGCATAACTGCTCTTCGGAGAGTGCGGCCGAGCCATTGCGGGTGATTTGTAGCACAGATTGTCCGTGTCTTTGTGTGGGACGGGGGCACTGACTCAGTGAATCAGGGGTGAGGAGAATGGGGCACCCCACGGTTTTAGCAAGTCTGCTGAATCTCTAATAAGGGTTGGGCGGGGGGAGTGATGAGGGGTGAGAGAAATGAAAATGAAAGTGGCTGGGCGAGGCAGACAGTGAGACACCCTGCACCTCGACGAAAATCATTTAAGCCGAGCCTAATTATGGATTAGATCCGCGAGGGATGCGGGTCATTTTTAAAGGAAACACAAATCAATGAGTAAGCAGACAGTAATCTGTCAGACGGACAGGCCTTGCTTTGAGAGTCGTTACATTTCCTCTCCCCAGTGTGTTCCAACAAAAAGCCACCGAGAGGAAACAAGGCACTGAGCCGAGGTACACCACAGCTCGTTTGTTAGCGCTTTAAACTCCCTCAAAGTGCTGACACGGCGGCACCTCCACCTTCATACCTCCCATGCTTACTGTACCACAGCGATCAAAAGGGGGTCGACAGTGCAACCTTACACCACTGCGTTATTAGTCTCAGAAAAATAAGGGCAATTCTGCGTTTTAAAGTGTTTTTGGGGGAAAAAAGCTGTGATTAAAGGAAAACTAGTCAAGATGAAAGAAAAGTGCAAAAACAGATGACCTACCATCTCTGATTTTACATCCACAAAGTGAATCAATAAGGTGGATGTGATTAATAAAGGGTACAGTGAGTGGATACACACCTGCACCACCATGTCATTGTCACTGCAGTACTGAACATCATTCACCACCATAAAAACTGTGGGACACCAAATTTTTATACCGGTGTCTGGGGTCAGTCGATGGCTTGTTCTCTTGGTTTGAGCACGGCCCATCGTGGCTGGTCGCCTTTACCCTTGGTATGCTCCTATATGCCATCTGCCGCAATCCTGGCGGAAGGGGTGTCATCATAACCGTGTGCATGGCAGCTGGAGTCATCACGCTGCATGTAGCATCAGGGGAGTACATTGATTTCCTGTCAGCACATTTTTACATCTTAGAACACGAGCCACGTTTGCACCTGGCCAAGTGGGTCTTCCTGTAGCCATAATCTAGCGGGGTGGCTGATGGAAAGCGGGGTGGAGTTTGGATGCGATTATACAGCAGGCTTTAGTCGCAGGGCGGGGTGGAGATCTCAAGGCCCCTGGGACCTAATTAAGAAGAATTACAAAAAAGCCACGTGCAGTGGTCTTAAGTATTGATTTATATTAAGTACCTCGGACTTGTTTCACTAAGACTTCGGGTCATGCTCAACTGTGACCCTCCTGATCTTCATTAGTAATCCGTACAATATAACAACAGTATATTTATTTACTAATCACTATATTTTAACTTAATGGTCATTCATTATTTGAAAATAATAAGCAAGCAACATTGTGTGAATATTACTAAGCCTGTAAAAAATATAGTGTATTAAAAATTGCATTATGACCCAAAGTATGTACATATTTTTATTTGTAACAGAAAGGCCTGTTATTTCTATAAACAGTGATCATCTTTCAGACAATTTTAAAAAGGTTTGTCCTTGCGCTGGCATAACTGAATTTGCTGGGAAGGATATTGCATTAAAAACAAATTTCCTGAATTTTAAAAAATAAATATAAATGCAGTTGCACACTTTCTCATCCAACTTAGGTTCCTTACCTCACAAATCAGTCAATGTCTATAAATTCCAGCAGACAATACAAAAATGTGTTTAAGTCTCAATATTTAAAGTTTTTAAGTTAAAACCAAAAGCAAAAAAAAGAAAAATTAACTCTGTAATTCTAAACATTCAAAGAATAACAGTTAGACTATGAGTTACATTTCATTCCGATTCTTTGACATTATTACTTTAATATATTGATCTCTACATTGTGTTCTAAATTATTATGCAAAAAGTGTTTGTCAGTTAAACTCAT
>JAOUQT010000027.1:8657033-8667674 GCA_025769995.1 Xyliphius kryptos | reverse complement strand
AAGCCTTCATTTGTGTTATGTAAATTATTTATTCATTTTTGGTACCCGCATAATTCTAATATTCTTTTAGTGTCACGCTGAACCCAGTGCCCACCTGGCAACCTGGCAACCTGGCACGAGGGCAGGAACAACCCTAGACAGGCCGCCAATCCACACACTAACAGGAAATTTAGAGACACCAATTAACCTTAGATTCATGTCTTTAGAATGCAGAAGGAAACGGGAGTACCCGGAGAAAACCTACGCGAACAATGAGTTTGAACCCGGGATCTTCTTATCCCTATCCACTGTGCCACTGTGCCACGTTGTAACTTAAATAAATAAATAAATACTTTTATAAATCATCAACATGACCAATAGCACGCTCTGATCAGAAAGTCAGCATTGAATCCCTAGGAAAACCAAACTGCCACTGTTGACTCTTGAGAAAGTCTCTTAACCGCTGCTTGCTCTCTGTCTCTGTTGGTTCCTGGATCAAAGACCCCCTTACCTCATGGAATATCATGACTTACCCTGCGCTCTTATCCCTAACAAGCAGGGATTTGGAAATAAAATATTTGGCTGCGCTGTGATGCATGTGTGACATATAAATACCTTAATGCACAAGTGCTTGTGGAACGCTGGAAGTTTCACCGCCGTGTAATCACAAGCTCTTGCTGATTAATAGGAAGTTGAATAATGAAGGCTAATCAGGACTATTATTGAGTGAGAACAGAGCAAGTCTCAGTCTTTACTCCAGTGCCGTCTCCATAGGAGTGATACCATCAGCCATTTCAATGATCAGTTTTAATAGTGGACAGAGTGTGTGTATGTAGAGGGGGGGTGGTGCTTGGACAAGCACAAGAGCAGGGACTATTGTCAAGCACCTAAATGAGCTTGCCGGTTGATAATTGGGCTCCTGGCAGCAAAGAACATGCAGGTGCTTTCATTAGTCACCATTCAGAAATGGAAGGGGGCCAGGCATGGTCTCCATTTTCCATTGTGCACAGGCGCTCGTGTTGAATTTAGTCTGTTTGTACAGGGCACATAAATGAGCATGACGCACAGTGGTACACTTTTATACATGACCTTTTATTATGCAGACATTGTGAGAGTACAGATGTGTTTAGGCCCTCCAACAAAGTGATAGCCAGTACAGAATGATGTTGCATTTACAAAAAATAAAATAAAATAATAAATAATAATGTAAATAGAGGGTGGCACAATGGCGCAGTGAATAGTGCTGTGGCATCACAGACCCGGGTGGGAAGAATCAGGAAATTTTTATATGAAGTTTGCATGTTTTTGCATGTTTCCGGTGTTCGCGCTTGTTTTCTCCAGGTACTCCGGTTTCCTTCCGCATTCCAATAACATGCTGCATGGGTTAATTGGTGTCTCTAAATTGCTGTGTGATCGTGTGCGTGCGCCCTGTCTAGGATTGTTCCTGCCCTCACACCCAGAGTTGCCGGCTTTCCCGTGCCCCAAAAACTAGGATTAAGCGACTATAGAAAATGAATGAATGAAAGTAAATAAAAATAAAATAATAATAGTTTGTGCTGCAAAAAAAGAATAAATTGCTACAGTCAAAGTATTTGTAAGACAGAATACATGTGTGTGAATGAGAGGGAGGCAGGTGAAACAGTCAGGCTACAGGGAGAAGTGGTCACAAAGGTGCAGGAATTCCAATACTTGGGATCAACTGTGCAAGCAGATGGGAAGTGTGGAAAAGAGGCAAAGAAAAGGGTACAGGCAGGATGGAGTGGATGGAGAAAAGTGTCAGGACGTTCATATAAATGATGTTTTAAGCGATTTGTGCATTTATAGTATTGAGTGTGTGTGTGTTTGTGTGTGTCAGAAGGAGAGAGAGAGATAAGCACTGGTCAATAAACAGATAACACACAAAACATGGTTTAATGTCATATTGAATTAATCAGGTTACAGCACAAAGGAAAAAGATTGGCTCAGACCGCAGTACAACAGCAATAGTATACAGTAAAAACCAACACTATAATATTTCATTTCATTACAATTTGATGTAAACACAACCAAAATACACAATTCAACAAATAACCTTTAACCTCATAATGGCATAGAAATTAATAATCAATAAATAACAAGTAATCTGACATTGTCCGCTTAACAGCTAATACTGGAACATCAGAAAAATATTTAGTTCTGGTTATAAACTACAATTTGTGCTAATAAGAATGAAATATGTCAGGTAAACTTAGTATAGTAGTACTACTAGCATATTAGCAATATACAGTACAGTATATTATAGATAGCATACAGAGTATATACAGTGGCAAGGACAAGTATGAGAGCCTCATTTGGAATTACCTCGTTTTCTGCATGAATTCAACACAATATGTTATCCCCCAAGTTATAGTCCCAAGTATGGACAAATACAACGTTCTAAACCTATTACCACACCAACAATTTTTTTGGCAACGTCTATTTAATATTCACAGTGCTGGCGTTAGAAGGAAAGTGACCCCTTATGTTAATGATGTCAAGAAAAAGGTCAAGAATGATAAAACTTGGCGTCCAGTCAATGATACAATATTGAAACAAGGTGTAATGCTTTTTTGACTAATAAAGACACACACTTCTTTTCTGTTTGCTATTCACAAGAAGCATCTGCTTATGAGAAACATAAGGTTAAATTGTTCATGAAGAACATGCAGCACAACATACAACAGTGTGTACAACAGTGAAGTACAATGGTGGCAGAATCATGATTTGAGGCTGCTTTGCTGCTTCAGGGCCTGGAGTACTTGCCAGCGAACAGGGGAAAATGGATTCTCACATTTGTCAAGGTATACTACATATTAATGCCAGGGTGGTTATCCACTCCTTTGCTGCTTCAGGGCCTGGAGTACATGCCAGCGAACAGGGAAAAATGGATTCTCACATTTGTCAAGGTATACTACATATTAATGCCAGGGTGGTTATCCACCAGCTAAAGCTCAGTAGAAGTTGGCTAATGAAGTAGGACAATGACTCAAACACCAAACTAAATCTAAACATCAGACTAAATTCTGAAAAGAAAATCCACCTTTTGGAAAGGCCCAGTCAGTGTCCAGACCTGAATACAATAGAGATACAATAGAGGTGAAGCACATTGTAATTCCAAAGGGTTCACATAATTTTTCCTGCCATTGTATTTTACACAGAGGTAAAATAGTGCAAATGCTAGTAGTTTAGCATTTTTTCCAGATCCTGCTAATGCTGAATGATAGAGCAGCATGACAGATGTTGTAAACAAAACAATTGTCTAATGCTAACAGTTTGTTAAGAAATGCTGGTAATAATCAACTATAATAGTGTGTGTACTCTTGTATCATGTATTAAATTTTCAGATCATCCAGTCTGCTTTTGTTGCTATAGCGACTAGCATAGCTTGGTCTGCGCTGGTAATATGGAGACCCTGGGGCAGAGGTTTTCTCTACTATTGGTTCATCGGGTTTAGATTCTGCATGGTCAGGTTCGGTCTCTGTGTTTATGCGTTCTACAGCAAAATTATCATCGTTTTGTTTGTGGGCAGAGCGACTGCCATATGCAGGATATGTGTCATCAACATCTGGCAGTTTGTACTGATGCTCAGGCGGCGAGGCATTGGTGGAGAAGTAGGGGTAACTGGAAACAAATGGGATGACCCTTTCTTCGCTGGGACTTTTGGAGGAGTCAGATAAAGAATAATGATAACGGAGACCCTGGCGACACTTGGTGAAGCCAAGATGGTAAATCTCTATTAAATTTAGGAGAAGTGACAAACATGCTACAGCCAGCATGAAAAGTATAAAGATGGTTTTCTCAGTAGGGCGTGAGATGTAGCAATTTACAGTATTAGGACATGGCCAGCTGCTGCACACGTACATGGGCTTGAGCTTAAAGCCGTACAGGAAGTACTGCGCCACCAGGAATCCCACCTCCAGCAACGTTTTGAAAATGACATTGAGTACATATGTACGAAGCAGAGCTCCATGGATTCGGATCTTTCCCTGCTCATCCCGAATTCCTTTTGTGACCTTTCCGGCTTTTTTCACCCCATCCTGATGCAGACGCTTTTGCTTGTCCTCTATGCGTAGCAGATGCAGGATGTGTCCTAGGTATATAAGAGTGGGCACAGACACAAAAATGATCTGCATTATCCAGAAACGGATATGTGAGATCGGAAACGTGTGGTCATAGCAGACATTTTGACAACCCGGCTGCTTGGTGTCACAGGTGAAACCTGATTGCTCATCGCCCCACACCTTCTCCGCTGCTGCACCCAGAACCATGATCCTGAAGATGAAGAGAACTGAGAGCCAGACCTTCCCCACCACAGTGGAGTGTTCCTGAGCGGTCTCTAACAACTTTGCCAAAGAGCTCCAGTCCCCCATGGCTATCCACACACACTTACAGAGAGAGCTACAAAGAGAGAGAGACAAAGAGAGAGAAAGAGAGAGAAAAAGCTAAGAGAGGGACAAACAAAAAAAAGAATATGATAAATATCATAATACATTTATTAATGTATAAATTTATTCTGATCACATATTCTGAATGATCTCTATATAACTATATTCACATATCAGTCAAAACCAGGAATAACCTGGGCCAGTTTTAGTTCCTAGAACTTTCATTGACCGAGATGGTTTTGCAGAACAGGAAATACTAAATGTAAATACTGAAAATTAAATACATTTAAATGTAAATTAAATTGTTAATGTAAGTCAGAACTTAGATAGTATTTTTAATAGATTTTACAGTATTTATTTACAAAGTCAGCAAATTTCAACTTTAATTGTATCAATATTTATGTCTGTAAAAGCAGGACATCATGGCTTGTTAGAATTAGTGGAAATAAATCATCAGAGTAAATCCTAATGAATCAGTAGAATTTATAAAAATGAATTAGTAGACCGATTCATAATGATATTCTGTAGACCGGGAATTAATCAATAGAATTAATTTGAGTAAATAAGCAAAGTGAGTCAAAAAGACTCAGTAGCACATATGGGAATGAATGTGTCGAATTAGTGGAAATGAACCGGCAGTTCTATTCTTAACGAATCACATACAATTAGCAGAAAGTCAAAACGAATCAGTGGAATTGGTGGGAATTAAAAGGCAAAGTTAGTCATAATGAGTTGGTAGAATCTGTCAGAATGATTCAACAGACTGAGTCATCATAAATCAGTAAAATTATTCAAAATGATTCAGCAGAGTAAGTCATAATGAATCAGTATAATTAGTAAGAATGAATCTGCAAAGTGAGTCATAACGATTCAGGATTGTTGTGAATGAATGATCAGTGGTAATGAATCAGTAGTGTGAGTTATATCGAATCATTAAAAAATAAGAAACAGTAAACATAATCTCATGACGAATTTTTCAAAACGATAACGAAATTTAACGCAATGAAGAAGTGTGTTTGTGTGTGTGATAAAAGGAAATAGACACTCACCTTAACCGCACATTAACACACACACACATCTACACACGTCTCTGAGCAACAACACAACTGAAGCTACAAGCTTCTGAGTGTGTGTGCTGGGGTTAAATTTGGCAGAGAACACAATACCCTTAGTGAGAGCTGGAAATTGTGTCCTGCCTTCATCCTTTAGATTGACACCATCTGAGCCAATCAAATAGCAGGGAAATCTTTAGAATTTGGCTAAATATATTATCCACACAGCGGGGGAAACATACACAGGCACATGCACACACAAACCGCAATAGAGGTTGACAGACAGGCATCAAACTGTCATTAGGGTGAATTTTAGAGTCAGACACCTTGACCCCACCCTTAGGCCACCCCGATAGTGACCTCAATCCTGACCTCTCCTACAAAAAAATTGAACGACATTCTGATTCAACCCTAAACTGTCTCCAGCCTAACTGAATCTGACCCTGAATCTTTGCATGCATGTGTGTACAGTGTACACATGCAGTTTACATTCCTTTCCTTAGACTGAGGAAGCTATTATTACTCTGTAACTGAATGCCTACATCCACATTCATTCATATTTAGGTGTATGTCTGTGCATGTGTCACATAAATAGGGATATAACATTTAGATTTATATACATTTCTATTAACTGCTTCGGGCACATACACAGACGCACACCCAAACAAAAGATTTTAATATAATTATTTTATTAAAACATGAGTGAGGTCTTTGCTATTAATTAGGATATGGATGAAAAAGTCAAACTAACCTCGCTACAGAAGGTCTCAACATATAAGTCAGTTTTTAATCAACAATGAAACATTTAAATATTTTAAACCCCCAAAATGCCCTCATTCCTACCTAAGGTTGTATAAACACCACATATTCCCTCTTGTCTGAAATTCACACAGACTACATATACAGAATCTGTTCCAAAGACTTTGATCTGTGAACTAATGACATTTAGTATGGTTAGTATGGCTAATGCTGAAAAATCTGATACTGTCTTTACCTGCTAGCTTACAGCTATCATCCCTACAGCGGAAGAATATAGCTAGATTTCAGTATCTCAGAAAAAGTCTAATTTTCACAAAACATGTGACACTCAGGGAAACCTTCAAATAGAAGGGGATGGTTTGACAGTTTTCTGTGTCTTCACTGCTTTAAAATATTTGTATTATAGCAGACAATGGTTTAAAAATGTAATCACAATTAATCAAATGAATTCATGTAATTAATTATGATTAATCACAATGTTTTTATTGTTCAAAGTATGTGAAATTATATCATTAAAGGGTGGACTGTGTACAAATAAACACCCGTAACATAGATGTGGAGACAAAAGTTTAATTTTCGCAACGCTTAAAGGATATAACTAAGTAAATCAGAAATTCACAACACTCGCTCTGCAAAACATGCAGAAAAACACAGAACATGAGCATGGGTTATTTAAAGTAGACGTAAACTCATAAACAAACACAGACAGAGGTAAACACTGAGCTAACATCGCTAATGGTTAATATAAGCGTAAGTACAAAAAGCACAATAAGAGATCCTAGAAACATAGAAAGAGGAACTCTAGCCTAAAATGATCATAAATACACATTACTAGAAAAGCTAATTGCAGCTCTCCTAATTAGCTGCCTAATTAGATAGTGCTTGCGTGCCTAATTGGTCAATCAGTGTGTGTTTGCAGAGCAGAGACGTGACAGAACCCCCTCAAGGGGCTAATTCCGGGAGCCATTCTTTCTTCCTCTGGGCCTACCGGGTCTATGAGGCGCTGGTTTCTGAGAATATCAGTGATAAACATTCTCTATGAGCGTAGGATCCAGAAAATCTTCAGCCATGTTCTCCTCTGGAGTGTATCTCTCCCAGACAACCAGGTATTGGAGCTTACCTTGCTCCCTGGTCTATAGGAGATGGTGACGTTCTTTAATTGTGTACACAGCATCATCTTCCACAGGTCTAAGCATAACTTGATTCTCTTCCACTTCTGCTGGAGGACCTCGTGTAACAGGCTTAAGTTGACTTACATGCAATGTGGGGTGAATATGACAATGCAAAGCAGACAAACCCGGTAAGTGACCTTGTTAATTCTTTTAACAATGGGGAAAGGACCCATGTACCTAGGACTGAGTTTCTTGGATGATGGTAGTCACAGATGTTTAATGGCAACCGAGATTCTTCCCCCATTCTTCAATCCGCTGCCCATTTCCTGAAGGCAATGCCGTTGGTCAGTTTCTGGTGGGTGAGAGCCCAGACTCTCTCACTCTTCTTGAACCAATCAATCATTGAATGCTGGATTATCAGTGAGTTGGCCTTCCATGGATATAGTGGAAGCTGATAACCAAGTACACACTGGAATGGCATGAGACCTGTAGCAGAGTTGCGCAAAGAGTTCTGGAAATACTCGGCCCAAGGTAAGTATCTGGCACAATCCCAGGGTGTAAGTTGGCAGAACATCCTGAGGAATTTAATGATTAATTAATGATTTGCCCTTTCTGCTTGAATATTGGCCTCAGGATGATACCCGGAAGTGAAACTTATCGAAATCCCCAGCTTGTCCATAAAATTATTCCATGTGAATTGAACGCCCCGGTCACTAACCACGTCATCAGGGAGGCCAAAATACAGAAATACTCCTTGAAACACCGATTCTGCAGTTTCCATGGCTGTAGGCAGACCCTTAATATGAAAGAACCGTACTGACTTGAAGAACTGATCTATGACCACCAGAATAGTGTTGTTACTTTCAGAGGGCCGCAGATCAGTTACAAATCCAGGGCAATGTGGGACCATGGTTGCTCGGGGATAGACAATGGCAACAGTTTACCAGCTGGTAGGGTACGAGGAGTCTTTGACAAATTCGTTAATATCTTCATTTATCTTAGGCCACCAATACTTTGAATTGATAAGCTCCAAGGTAAGTTGAGTGCCTGGATGACCTGAACCTGGAGTTACATGAGCCCAAGTGATTAGACAATTTGTAGAGCAATAGGTACATACAGACGTCCAGGAGGACATTGGTTAGGTCCTCTGGTGGGTTGTTGTGCCCGGATGCCTTCATCGAGTTCCCATCTGATGGCATTTATGAACTTTTTTGGCGGAATAATGGTATGGGCCTCTACTTCAGAGGCTTCTTCCTCAAACATGCAGGAAAGAGCATCTGCCTTTCCATTCTTGCTCCCTGGTCTGTAGGAGATGGTGAAGTAAAAACAAGTAAAAAAGAGCAGACAGGGCTAGCCTTGGATTTAACCTCTTGGCTGCTTTAAAATACTCTAGGTTCTTGTAATCAGTAAAGATTAGAAATGGCTCAACGGCCCTCTCTAACCAGTGTCGCAATTCATCCAGAGCAAGTTTTACAGCTAAGAGTTCTCAGTCCCTAACATCATAGTTGCTCTCTGCAGTAGATAATTTCCTAAAAAAAAGCTATTGGATACAGTTTATTTTGCTCTCCCTGATGTTGGGATAGGACGGCCCCCACTCCTGTCTCTGAAGCATCTACCTCCACAGAGAATGGGAATTCAGAGTTGGGCTGCTTTAGAATAGGGGCTCTTGTAAAAGCATTCTTATAGCATTGAACGCTCCTGTAGCTTCCATAGACCATAAAAGACGCTTGGGGTCCCCTTTAAGCGAGAGGTGCAAGAGGTGCAGCAATTGAACTGTAGTTTCTAATAAACCATCTATAGAAATTGGCAAATCCCATAAAGTGCCAAAAATCCTTTATGGTTTTGGGTTGGGGCTACTTAACAACCGCATCCACCTAATTCTGGTCCATGGCAATGCCCTCGGGTCCAATCTAATAACCCAGAATTTCAATTTCTCTCTGGTTAAATAAGCATTTTTTCTCCGCTGATGTACTGTTGGTGCTGCAGCAGTCTTTGAAGCACCATTTTCACATGTTGCACAATACATGGTCTGAGACCACCTCCTTTCTTCCCCACAAAAAAGAACCCAGCTGAGGCTGGAGACATAGAGTGATGATATAAACAGCTGCCAGAGGTTCTTTAATGTTATTTTCAATGGCTTTCTTCACAACCTAAAAGAAGGATTATCTTGCAAGTCCTTCTGCCTTCTTCTTGCTAAACACTTTGTGGATATCTGCATAACATTCAGGAATTACACATGATACTTGGGTAGTTGGACTTTCTACAGTGGTGGACTTTAGAGCTATGGCACGCCTTTGAATACTTTGCTCAAACCACCTCTCTGACCAGGCTTTGATCTCATGCTGGTGCCACAAAATCAGTGGGTCATGGCGACTCCACGGTAGGCCCAGCACGATGGGGTACAATGAGTGACACTGTCGCCTCCAAATAGGACCCCCATCAATGGCCCTTATTTAGAGCAAATGTTGTAGCTCCATACTCAGGATGTCTAGTGCTTTAACTGTCGAGCAGTCCATGAAGCTGCCCAGAGCACCCGAGTCTATAAGGGCAGGGAGGAAAAACACAGATTACCATAGCTAATCTGCACCTTTATGATTAATTCTGACACAGTGCTAAACAGATTACTGCTCACCATGTTAGCTGCTGTAATCCTCTGCTGGATACAAGCGGGACACTTTCACACCATCACTATTCTTCCCAAAATAATAACAAAGACTTAGTTGCCCCCATCTTTTCTTTCCTGTGGAGACAGACTGGATAGTCCCAGCGCCATGGCTTCTGCAGCTGATGATGCTTAAGCATTGGTGCTAGGTACAGGTCTTTGTCGAAGTAGATTGTATAATCTGATGGCTGTGGCTATGAGTGATTCTAGGTTCAAGATGTCATCTCAACAGCCAGTTTGCATAGAATGTCTGAAAATCTCCGGAATGTCTTCTTCAGAGCCGACTCGTTCCACCCACTGTTGGTTGGGAAACTCCAGTTTGTAGTCATGTATATATGTAGCTACTCTCCAGGTGTCCTGATACAAGGAGAGCAAATGGTACAAGCAGGATAATAAAAAAATTGTTTCCAATATGCAGTCGCCCATTCCAGAGCATTGCCGCTAAGTGCATCAATCAAAAAATCCAATTTTTGTTCCTCGGAGATAGCACCATGCAAAGAGAAAAATAGTTCGCAATGGAGGAGAAACCCTTGACATATTTCGGTCTTGCCGCTGTAGCGCTTGTGAAGTGAGACAGGAAGTCTATCTTTTTGTGCAGCTAGCATCAAACCCTGCAGAATACAAACCTCCATTTTCTGCAGCGCGCGTCGCGATATCTCCAAATGCTGTGAACT
>JAOUQT010000027.1:8632194-8645192 GCA_025769995.1 Xyliphius kryptos | reverse complement strand
AAAAAAGTAACAATTGCTTTTGTAGCCTTACGAAAAATATTAAAGGAACTTTAGCTAAAGAAAGAGATGAAAATCACAGCAATTAGAGGAACAGAGGACAATCTGCATTTTGGATGAGGGTCATAAGGCTACAATAACAATGAGAGAAAGAGAGCGCCAACCTGGAACCATTTAGTATGTCGCAGAGAGGCCAGCGCCACCAGGCACCTCTGTCTATCCAGCAGATCCGCCGGCTCACTCGCCTCAACGCTCTCTATCGGCAAGAAGAACGGGACAAGAAATCAAATCACACACGCGCACGCACGCACGCACACGCACTTATGATGAATGAGGGGGGGGGGGGGCATCTGTTAAGGTACAGAAGCAGAGGGAAGGGTGCCGAGTGGCCGAAGTCCGGTACATCCGAATGAGATGACAACTGATGAGTCATCTCATTGGCTGGCTGGAATATGGGCCAGAAAAGTAGGCGGTATTTGCTAAAAGGTCTTAGCATGCACATGCTGAGTTTCCATTCGAAACTCACAAGACTTGCAGCATGATTCGTGCGATTGGCTCAATGATGTGAAACCAGATCAAGCTTTGATTTAAAGCGATCAGCACATCCTAAGACCTTTAGCGAATCGGTGCCAGACCACTCCAGTCTACAGTGGAGTAAATGTTTACATGCGGTGGGTGCTGTTAGAACAGATACCTTGTTGAAAAGGAGAAGAAACAAGATGCAAACATAAAAATCCACGCAATCACACCCACAAACACACATTTTACACTTTTAGTGAACCTGCTCTTCCACTGAAGTATTGTGTGTTATCTCTTTGTGCTTTAATTCATTAATAAATACGCAAATGTGTTAACATCATCAATGGCCATTTTAGAGGCAATTTCCAAACAGTTACACGATACTTTCCAAAAAATTACTTTCGACTCGACCATCGGCATCAGTACCCTGAGCAAACCTTTGGGGTACGGTTGGACATTTGAAGCCACACAATATCTCAAGATATTAAAGATAATTGTAGTGCTTAAAAAGATTGATTCACAATTGTTAATCTTTTTAAAAAAGTTAAAATTGAACTGTTTAGCTAAACCCAGCTTCAGAGAAACTTTCATAAACTTGTTTTAAAGCATCCATATCCTTATACCTGACAAACTATAAAGACTTAAGAATGAATCATCAAAGAATTACGATCAAAAACTAGTCCCTGCAGTTTGTGTAACTGAGTAATGTTAAATCAGATTGGTTGGTTGAAATAACTTTGGATATTTTGATTCATTTATTAAGGTTATTAAAAGAAATAATACACACGGAAAGGATCTTTTTGTATAAGGGTACCGGGGCAACCAAACAAATCAAAGTGATGAAATATAAATCATTTTACATTGTTTATAATAAAAATAATGCACTCATCCTAACGAGGCAGTTTCCTGTTACTTATTCTTCCTGATGCTTTACAAACATAATTCCAAATCAATTCCACTATGACACTGTGGCTGAGGACAGGCTTTGGGGGGAGGGGGGGGTTTATGGATTGTTGGACACCAGGTGCACATAAAAGACAGTGAGAATGAATATAGCTCAGGGTTAGAGGAGCAGTGTGTGGTGTCCACTCCTCTACCTCTGTGTGAGTGAGGTGTGGATGGTCAGTCGGAGATCGAGCTGTTCCTTATACAGACCTGACCTTTGACTATTTGAGAAATGTGAGAAGTGTCCACAGCTCATCTTCTATTCAGTATTTGGTCTTTTTCTCCTTCCCTTTATATAGTGCTTATTTCTTACTAAAGGACACTGTGTGTGTGTGTGTGTGTGTGTGTGTGTGCGTGTGTGTGTGTGTGCGTGTGTGTGTGTGTGGCCATTTTCCTTCCCTGTAAAAATACGTTATGCATTTCTTTATTAACAAATTACCCAAATTAAATAATAACAAGACAGCATTTTGTATCTAATGAATCTGTCATCACACATTCATTGCCACCAAACCATAAATGTGTCCGTTAAACAAAACATTTTTTAGATTTACAACTTAATACAGACTTAAGGACCATGACTGTAGATTTTTTAAAGCTGCAGTTCACTTCACCACAATCAGAGAAACCACTAAAGCAATTAAACACAGATACAACACAAAAGGATTAATGGTATAAAACTGTGCTAGCTGATCAGGACTTAATACATGACAATATAAAAAATAAAAAAAAAATCAGAACATGTAAGATTTATTGTGCAGCTTAGGTTTGGTGCTTTTTGAAACATGTTCATCATGTTGTCTGTGTGTATAAAAAAAAGATTTGATATTACATGTTATATGTTTCTTGAAAACACTATGTGTGCACCCGTGTACATGTAAGTGTCTCCTTGTTCATAGGTCTGCGAGTGCGACTGCAAGTCTTTACTTTCATTTAAATTCACTTCTTAGCTCAGCATGCAACTGTGCTTTAAGCTAATTACCCCCCCCCCACACACGCACACACACACGCGCACGCACACACACGCACACACACACGCACGCACACACACACGCACACACACACGCACACACGCGCACACACACACGCACGCACACACACTCACACACACACTCACACACACACGCACACACGTGCACACACGCACACACACACGCACACACACACAGACAGACACAAAAACACACGTACACATACATACGCACACGCACACTGTACCTTGTTCTCCAGTCTCACTGTCATCTCTGAACTGTGGCGAGGTGAGTGTGACCTTCAGTTTGAGTTTGGGTTCAGTTGTACTGTGAACCATGATGGCTGCTTCGGGAATACAGGCTTCTATCTTATATTTTTCTTCTGTGAGTTTCTGTGAGGGGGGGGGGGGGGTCACAAGGTCAGATACGAGTCATTGATCTGAAATAGCTGGACGAAAATATCTACAGTGCTTAGCGCCGCATGTTTGGGGCTCCCACCCGAATGACATTTCCAACACACCTTTAACTGAAAGAAATATGATTACAAAAGTACAACAAAAGAGAGAGATGCCATCCGAACATCGGCAGCGTTGTGGATCAGTTATGCTCCTCTTGAAAATAAAAATAAAATTCTCAGGGTTGATGGACTCCATAAATTGTAATTTGATTGAAGTCAGGAGAAAGGCAAGGCCACGCAGACAGACCGAAGCTTTTATATACCAGCCTTGAGCCGCTGTAGCGGTATGTTTGGGGTTGCGGTCTTATTGAAACATCCATCTTCTCTCCAGATTCATTTTCACTCCCAATATTAAATTCTCCTTGTTCCAAAATAGCTTACTTAGGTTTGGTAAAGTGTAGCAGAGGAGAGCAGCTTCATATTATGATGCTTATGATGCTCCCACCTTAATATTTCACTGCAGGTATGTGGTGTCGATGGAATCAGAGAGGCAATCCGTCTGTTTCTTAATACAAAGTGTTTGTGAAAATCGAGGTGGTTGGGGCTGGGTCGGTAACTTGGCTGCTTGCCCTGATGTTTAACCAGCCAGGACAAGAGCGGAAAACCTATTATCATCACTGATACTATCACTGATATAATCAGATTAAAATTCTTTATTAAAACCAAAACTATTTGGATTTCCCACAAAGCACATTATTAATTACATGTTTAAATTAACATAATTATATTACAGCATGGCACATTGATGTAGTGGTCAGCAAATCCATCTCCATCATTTCTCCAGGTTTTCCAGTTTCCTCCCACAGTCCAAAAACACAGATTTAAGCTTAAATGTTTCTCATTGACGGTTGTCTAAAATGCCTGTTTTTTATTTTTTAAAAATTAAGACACATTTAGTCATTTAGCAGACACTTTTTTCTAAAGCGACTTACACCAAAAGTAAGTACATTTACATTTGGTTATTCAGCTGACGCTTTTATCCAAAGCGACTTCCAAGTATCCCAACTTGGTTGGGGTCAGAGCACAGGGCTGATACAGCACCCTGGAGCAATGAGGGTTAAGGGTCTTGCTCAAGGACCCACATTGGTAAATTCAGTGGGCCTAGAATTTAAACCCACAACCTTTTGACTGATAGTCCAACACCCAAACCACTGAGCTACCACACCCTCCCTAGTTTAGGAAAAAACAGCTACTCTCAAGTACCATCTACCCTGCATATTACTCGATCTGGCTGGTGTTTTTTTTTTTTTTTTTTTTTAATTTTTTATTTAGCAGGTGTCTGTGGAAGAGTTGTGTTTTGAGAAGTTTCTTAAAAATACTGAGTGACTCATACGGATCAGTGAGTCATATGGATGGTGTTGGGAAGGTCGTTCCACCATTCAGCAGCGGTGAATGAACAACAAACAAAGTGAACATTTAAATGTTTGTAAAGTGATGCTTTACTGCTGTATGAAGTTAAAATCCCTCCAACAGATGGCAGAGCTGTAGTGAATGATCAAAATATGGATCACCAGTTTAGAAAATGTTGCATACAGTGCAGATCTGCCCCCTCAGACTTGCATCCTCTTAAAGATGCACTGTGGGGGACCCACTTTAGAGATGATGAGACTATTATTCACACCGTGAGAACATGGATTTATCTCTGTATAACTGTACATATTGCTAAAACAGCTCTTAATGCAACACTTGCTTTTTATACAAAAAAATCATAATCTTTATTTGGGTGTGTGGGGATGACGATACCAGATTGGCAAAATAATGACAAAGCAGTTCAGCTGGTTCCTCTTTAACCTGCTGACTTTTGTTGTTCTCTCATTTGTAAATCCCTTCAGATAAAAAATGTACTTTATCTTTCACATTATTTTTATTCTCTCATTATTTTCATTGTTCATTCCATTGATTCTCCTAAACAGACTTTTTTTTAAGAAGTGAGAGGATTGAAGCTTGAAGCTTTTATCATTGCACCATAATCCATTCCTGGTTCAGCATATACATAATCTGTAAGTGTTGGTGTTTGTGCATGTGTGAGTTTGTGTTCGTATCAAGATCCAAACTGTAATAATTGACAAGCTCTCGGGGCTCATGCCTCAAGGGCAGTCGGATATATTTGCCCCTCAATCAATATGTGACTGAAGGGAGACAGACAGTCTGTAAGACAGAGACACGGCGAGAACAAGAGGAGAAGAAAGATAACACCAGACACTTTTAGCTGTAAAGCGATGGCTGCTATTCGATTAAAAGCTGATCTGTTGCATTATGACCTGAGCCGCTGACAGCACGCTCACGTTTAATGGAATCTCAGTCTGGACTGTGTACTGTACTGAGGGCTGAATGTGGAGCAGATCGACGGGGTGACTACTACATGTCCTACTCTCGCTCGCAATAGTGTCTAATTAAGAAAGATCATGGCTGGGAGACTTGGATTAATTACACACGATGAATATAAATTGTCTGAGCTTGTTAGTGTCCAAGTCACAGCTCTGTCTCTCTCCCTAACATATGTGTTATAATAAAGCATTGTGAAATTCCTGCAGCAAAGATGAAATGTATTGGCTATCAGAGAATCTGAATTATATAGCAGAGCATTAAGGATGGTTTATATTTAAATGGAAGGTCACTTACTCCAAGTTCACCTAATTAAAAACCAATTACCAGAGTAAGTTTCCTTGGGCATATTTTCACCAAGTAAGAGTTTTTAGAGCAAAGTGCATTTTGAACCAGGTTTTTGAGACAGGGTCTGGGTAAGTGCATTAAACTCACAAAAGCATCATGGTGTGAAATGAAATATGAACGCGTGATGAATTCAAATTAATTTTTCAATTTTATAAGAATAAAAGATTTAGTTTATAGAAAAGGACAGTAAATAGTGTTAGAATGTCTGTGTACATTAGGTTACAATGTGTGGGAGAGAAAAAAAAATGGGGGCTGGACACACAAAATCCAACCCCTATCACACATCTCGAATCCCGATCTGGGTGGAGTTTTGTTCTTCACACGTTCTCACCGTGTCCGCGTGGGTTTCCTCCCACAGTCCAAAAACATGGATTCAAGGTAAATCGGCAGCTCTATAATTGTCTGTGTGCATAACTGAGTGTGTGCCCAGCGATTAATTGGCACCTTGTACTGGGTGTATTTCTGCCGCCTCATCAGGAGCATGCCCAGGCGTTGTAGGGAGGTCATACAGGCACGTGGAGGACACACACACTACTGAGCCTCATTTGAACTCGTTTTGAGGAATTTCCACTGAAGTTGGATCAATCATTTTTCCAAATCCAGATCTCCATGGGATAGTGGGATGTGGTATTTTAGTGTTCCCTTCAATTCTTTTGGGCAGTTTATTTCAAATGACCGTATTATTATAGCATGAGGTTTTGGGCAATTAAAAATCTGATATGTATGTGGAATTAATATAGTATGAGTCGTGACTACGGTGTCCACGCGGTTGCTTTCTTTTGTGAATTATTCTGTAGGTTTTCCAAAAACACAATAAGGAATAATGGCGCTAAGTTTGAACTTTTTAGGTACTTGCACAGTCCTTCCGAACCCGTTTTTTCAAGGACATGGTAGGGAAGCACGGTGTAAAGTTTCAGCCTTGAAGGTTCTTAGCAAGACCTCGATGTGACACTGGAGGGGTCTTGCGTTTGATGGCGATGTCAAACGAACCATCGAGCATAGAGGAAGGTAAGAAGTAGTGGTTCCAAGGACCTGATGGCCTTGTAGGTACACAGGAAGTGGGAGAAATGGTGATAGGTCAGTCAGTGAGAGCTTTGGCGTTCATGGGTATAGATAGAGTACTAAATTAGTCATTCATTTGATTGACATCACTGAAAAAGAGGGTCTTGAGCTGGTGGCCTGGTCCTTTTTATGTGGAGTTATGCCTGTGACTCCATTGGGAACTTCAAGTTTCTCCAAAAACATGTAGATCAGGAACATCAGAGATACTAAATTGTCCACCAACATGAGTGTAAATGTGTCTGTCCTGTGATGGACTGGGAACCCATCAAGGGTGCTTCAGTAGCTTTGGTCCAATGAGCGCTTATCATGACCTGAATTAGAACCCATGGTGATCTATGGGTCACCAACTCGTTTAATGGAAAACAATCACCACAAAATCTAAATAGATCATATATATGTCCCTTTATTGGATCTGTTGCTTCCTTGGTTTGTTTTATATCTCTAATCGTTCCTCCTTTATGGTGCAGAGTGCGGGTTCTGGGTGAGATGTTTAGAAATGCAGAGCTGGCAGAACGGAACCTTGAAGCTTAATCAGTGGAGACTGTTTGTAAACCATTTATTTTTTCCATTTGTGTGTGTATTTCTGGTGCGTCCCATAAAAACTAGGTGCAAGAGGGAACACTCCCAGCGCCGTGAGATTTTAAGGCGATGGAATGGAAAGATGGAAAGTATTTTGAGGCGACCCACGTAAACAAACGATGCAGAACAGAACTTGCTGAGGGATCCAAAGCCATTCTGGTTTTGATTCCGTGTTTTGGCGGCAGGTCGTCATATGGGTGAATGTTTTCAGACCATGGTTCTAAAGGAGAACCTGGGGGATACGGATGCAGAACAAGGACGAGGAAACACACTTCAAAATACATCTAATTGGCAGCTTTCTTCACAAAGAGGCGTAATAGCAGCTGTGAGTTGGGCAAGCCCACAGTTCCGACTTCCAGTCCCCTAGTTGGTATCGCAGTGGGCACATGCACTGCGCCCGCTCCCAGTGTAGGCTGCAATTAGACTTCCTGTGTGTAATAACAGGGCTCTGGGAACACAGCTGTACCCCTTTCCTTCTGGCATCAATAGAGTTTTAAAGCTGTAGCAGTGTCTCCTGCACTCTTCGCTGAGTCAGGACTGCTGAGAAAACAACTCTCATTTTTTCAGACCTTCAGCTTGATGGCATGATGGGAGGGGCTTGGGGAAACACCAGACCCAACTGCGTGAGACAAAACCACAAGTAATACTTATAAAAATAATCAAAATGGATGTCTTGGGGAGGACGTGTTGTTTCTACCACCACACTTGGTGTAAACATCACAGATGGCACATGACCCCTACACCAAAACTATATCTCGGGTTGCACGCCAGTCTTACCAACATGCAGTAGCACTAATTTATACCTCAACAGAATATACACACCCTAGAGAAAAAAAAACAAGATGGGGGTGGGACCTACCAAATGTGGTTTTGAGACCTTGAGACTAAAGGGAGCCCTTGTTCATCTTTGAGGCTACAAAAAAGAGCACCACCTGTGTGTGTGGAAGGGGCAGGCCCATTGCAAGAGGGCAAGCAAACCAATTGCCTAGAGCCCCGAAGCTGGCCTGCGGCCCCCAGACAACTGGTTACGCATTGGTTTTAAGCCAGGCTTTAAATTGTGTGACGATCAATTTAGGGAGGTTTGAGGAAACAGCAGACCCAACTGCGTGCCACACTCTGTGTAAACACCACAGATGGCACGTGACCCCTACAACAAAGCTATACCTCGGGTTGCACGCCAGTCGCACCACCATGCAGTACCACTAATGTATACCTCAGGAGAACATGTACACCCTGGTGAAAACTAAATGGAATGGGGGTGGCACCTACCGAATGGAGTTGTAAGAGGAGCCCTTGATCATCTTTGAGGCTAAAAAGTAGGGCACCAACTGTGGAAGGTGCAGGCCCGTTGCAAGATGGCAAGAAAACCAACCAAATGTTAGACAACGGCTGGTTATGAATTGGTTTTAAGCCAACAACTGGCTTTAAATCCTGTGACGATCAACTTTACATGACATGAAGACACTTAGCAGACGCTTTGATCCAAAACGACTTACAAGAATCCCCCTTAATAGTTGGGGTCAGAACACAGGGTTACTGACACAACCCCTGGTGCAATGAGGGTTAAGGATCTTGCTCAAGAACCCATATTGGTAACTTCAGTGAACCTGGGATTTGACCCCACAACCCATAGATTGCTAGCCCAACATCCTAATCAATGAGCTACCCCACTGAGCTAATTTTGTTAAATTAAGTAAGAAATACAGATTGCTTGGGGACCCAAATGCCATGAAACGGCCTGCAGTTTGCAGCTTACCTCTGTAGTTCGAAGGGCAGACGCAGGTGTAGTTATTGATGCCATCGACACAGGTGGAGTTATTCTCACAGTCGTTATCTTCACAGTCATCAGGATTCACGTCACACCGCTGGCCCTCAAAACCAGGTGGACAAACGCAGCTAGAGACGCGGACACATGGACAAGATGGTGTAAACTCAGCATACTGATAAGAATCCCATAATAATCATTGAGATCATAAATCACATCGCTGTAGACCATTGGGTTTTCCGCCGACTGTGAGCTTCCACTTCCAAAATCAGTACAGAGGAGCAGGATGTAATCTTTTATTAGCAGACTGAGCAAAGACTATTGTTTTATTGTGGAAAGTAACATCTTGAGTTTCACTATCAACCACAGATTTGTTTTCCCCCATATGGCTTTGTCTCTCTTTGCATAAAAGACTCATTTATCTCCGCTTTACTGCTTTGGAATTTGGCAAGTAGGAGAAACTTATCTGCTTTGCTGCATTACATCAGTTTTAGTGCAAACAAAATAATGTGATGCTACAGAAGCCTTTAATAGGACTCTAGATACTAAGTACAGGATGGGCCATAAGTATTACCGTTGCATATTAGTACATTTGAGACCCGGTGACGCCCATGGCGGCACATCTGCAAAGCGGCCACTTTATATTTTTCAATGGGAAGGGTGTCATGTGACACATCAAACACGTGGAAAATTGCACAAGAAAATCAATGATGTGCTCATTTTTAACATCGCTTTATTAATTATCGAGTTGTTGACACGTTTGTAACCTGGAGCAACGACAGGAACCCACTAAAAGATGTGCTCAAAGTGCTGCCCATTGGGTTGAAATGCCAATGCGAGTCTCTTCTTCCACTCTTGACACACCGAGAGCCATACGGCAGAAGAAATGCTACCACATACAACCTAAAACAACAGATACAGGAGGCCTGTGATGGCATTTCTTCTGTGGTATTGCTCCCGGTGTGTCAAGAGTGGGAGGAGAGTCTCGTGTTGACATTTCAACCCAATGGGAGGCACTTTGAGCACGTCCTTTAGGGGGTCTTGTCGTTGCTCCAGGTCACAAGCGTGTCAATAATTTGATAAGGAATAAAGCTACGTTAAAAATGAACACACCATTGTTTTTCTTGGGCAATTCTCTATGTGTTTGATTTCACACTTTCGATTGAAAAATGTATAGTTGAATCCAAAATGGCCGCTTTGCATACATGGGCTTCACAGGCCTCAAATGTTTTCCCCTCTCATGAACTAATATGTAACAAACCGTAAGGTGATGTCAGCACAACCCCTTCCATTGTATCAGGATGTATTTATACTTATGGCCCACCCTGTATACATCAGCAGAATACCGTGCTTTATTTAAAAACAACGAGTGAGGTTTGTGGCGATTTACAATCTGGAATGAATTTAGTGTGAGTTGTGTCAATAATATGTAAATTTATCAGTAGGTTTTCCAAGAACGCTATAAGGAATGAGAGCTGGATTTCGGCTTTGTAGGTCCTCATGAAGACCCCAATCCATCCGAGGTGTTGCATTCGATGGTGATATCCAACGGATAATCAAACGTAGGAAAACAAGAACCTGTTATTTTCTTAAAGGGCATGTTGGGTAATCACAATGCCAAGTTTGAGCCTTGTAGATACTTAAGAAAAGCCCAATGTGACACTAGAGGGGTCTTGCGTACGATGGCGATATCAAACAAACCATTGAATTTAGGATAGTGAGAAACTCTGCATTTTTTGAAGGACCTGATGGGTCCTTCAAAGCAGCCAGGTTTCAGATCCGTATGTACTTGGGAAGACCCCGATGTGACACTGGAGGGGTCTTGCTTTGATGGTGACATCAAACGTAGGAAGGTGAGAAGTATTTTTTTTCCCCCAATGACATAACGATGGCAAATTTTAGCCTTCTAAGCCCTCAAGAAGACCCCAATGTGACCCTGGCGGGGTCTTGGGAGGCGAACCTGTGCTAACCACTAAGAATATAACGTTATTGATCTTCAGGTTAAGAATCCAAACCCGAAGTCCACCAGTGGCAGAGTTGGGTTTAAGCATGTCTGGGTTTCCACCGGGTTCTCCGGTTTCCCTCCACAGTCCAAAAACCATTTTAAGGCAATTTGGATTTAAGGTGAATTGCTAATCATGGATTATTTATATTAAGTCGTATTTCTATAGCAATATTTTCATGGAGAATTTAAAAAGCATAATGTAATAAGAGTTCTTAATAACCGACGTTTGGACTCTAATCGTATGCTGTGGCTTGGCATCATCACCGACTGTGGCTTTACAGGAAGCTTAGGGTTTGATAGAGCGTGGTCTCCATGGAGACTTCCCACAAGAGACCAGCAACACTTATCTCATCTGGTAACTGGCGCCCACGCGCACTGGTGCCACCCAGGCACCCCCATCCTCCCCCTGCCCCTCTCCAGCCACTCAGATCGCGGTATTTTACAGCCGGCGTTCTCAAAGGGCAGCGTCGGGGTCGCAGCAGATATATTATACTTGGCTACCTCACCGCTGACACCAATATGCACCGCAAACACCCACCCTGACCCCACTCTACCCAAATGTTTTTTTCCCAGCAGCTTCATTACATTTTTTTTTTTTTGTAATGTCAAGTGGAACCTGACTTGGACTCATTTGTTGCTTGTCTGGATGCAGAGGCTTCGGCCCTCGGTAATTGAATGGAAAGGGTAAAGCTGCAGGCGTTTAAATGTTACAAGGTGATTTAGGGAGCGGGCGGAATCAGAATGCGGGACATTTACTGGGATGTAAAACAAATCAAGCTGGTTTCTGGATTTTTTTTTGTTGCTGCACCTGGCTTTTAAAGTGCACTGAATATATTTCAAGCTTGATTTATTGTGTAGTAATGCTGTCAGTGTGTGTGTGCGTGTGTGTGTGTGTGTGTGTGTGTGTGTAGTTTTGAGAGGAAGCTACGGATGTCATACCTGTATTGACCCTCCTGTCCAGGGATGAGGTGGCATGTTCCCCCGTTGACGCAGGGTTGGCTAAGGCAAGCGTTCATGGCTATCTCACAGTTCTGGCCCTAAGAATAATAAGCAGAGGAAGAAAAAGTGTAAAATACATGCAGGATACATCCATCCATTATCTTCAGCTTATTCCTCTACTGGGGGCGCGGTGGGGTTCCTCATGCCCCTCATCCAGGGGAGAACATCTCACTGCCCCCAGGACAGGGCGCCAATCCATCGCTGGGTACACACTCACTCATCCTCACACATACTATAGGGGGCAATATAGAGCATTTAATTTACCTGGAATCCATGTTTTTGGACTGTGGGAGGAAACCGGAGAATCCGGAGGAAACCCACGCGGACACGTGGAGGACATGGAAACTCCACCCAGATCGGGATTCGAACCGGGAACCCCCAAAGCTGAGAGGCCAACGTGCTAACTACCAAGCCACCGTGCCGCCCGCAAGATACATGTGTGTGGTATTATACAGATGGACGTTGTAGTCCTATAGTAATATTTTATAGTCGATATGGGTCACTACATACTGCCTTAGTCTGCTTTAGTATGTTCTCTGATGATCTGGACCCCTATAGAGCACGTGGTGGATGATGGTTCAAGTGGATCAGACACCTGCATGTTCAGATTGCTGTTCTTTTCTCTGTCCAGCAGGACTGCTGGGTCAGACCCACCCGTACCAGCACAACACACACTAACACACCACCACCATGTCAGGATCACTGCAGAAGTGAGGATCATCCACCACCTTAATACCGCCTCTGCCTGATCATCAGAACACATTTTAACAGAATTTAATTGTACAACTACAAAGTCCATCTACAGTGTTTGGACAATGATACTGAAAGACCTGTCATTTTAGTGTGGGAGGCATCATGGGTAAATTGGACCCCTGGTGACCAATCTTAATGAATGTCACATTGCAGCAGTAAGAGCAGAGTGTGAAGGTTCAGTTAGCAGGATAAGAGCACGGTTTTGCTCCAAATATCACAATGCACACAACATTATGGGTGCAGAGTTCAAAAGATTGCTTTGATGAACATGAAAGT
>JAOUQT010000027.1:8581350-8604340 GCA_025769995.1 Xyliphius kryptos | reverse complement strand
CTCCACTTTCCTCCCGCATTCTAACACCATGCAAGTTATTGACATCTTTAAGTGCCCCTTAGTGTGTGAATTGGTGTGGATGCGCTACGATGGAGTGGCTTTATATAGAATGTTAATTCTAGTAGAGATTTATTTTTGCAAATGTTATTTTCATGAATCGCAAAATATTAACAATGTTAAATAAACAATAGAGACTCATATGTATGCTGTATTTCTGCAGTAATTACATAAAATGTTTACTTTTCTTTGTCCCAGGAAGGATGTGGGGGCCAATCTTGTGGTGACATCTTTCTGATCCCCATGAAATTATTATTTTTTCTTTGTTTTAAAACAAATGTTTAAAAAATAAAAGAGGCAAAAAGTTGCCGTGCCGAGGTGAAGGTGAAGGCTAGAGCTAGCGTAAATCATCATTATTAATTATTATGTCAGTGGACGGTTTTCATGAGTAGAGCATGATAGATAAAGTATTTTGTGTATGTTTTGCCACAGGTTGGTTACTGGAGTGAATCTGAGAAATTTGTTTATGAAACAGAACTGCAGGTGACCAACGAAACATCTTTAGTAGAAAATCGAACGATTGTCGTCACTACCATCATGGTGATTACATTGCATACCTGCTTTCCATCTAAACTGACCAATGAAATTTGAGCTTGTCCATAAAATAATGATAATCTGAATGTATTTATGTTTAACAGGAAGCTCCATATGTGATGTATAAGAGGAACTACATGCAGTTGGAGGGAAACGATCGATACGAAGGCTACTGTGTGGATTTAGCCTCAGAAATCGCTAAACACATTGGAATTAAATACAAATTGTCTATTGTAGGTGACGGGAAATACGGAGCACGAGATCCCGAGACTAAAACTTGGAATGGGATGGTGGGAGAGCTGGTGTATGGGGTGAGTGGTTACATCACAGGTGATAAACGAGATGTTGGCGTAGCTCATTCATGTCTACCTAACTGACAAGCTTGTTAACTGGCTTATATTTCTGTTTATTTTTTGTGAAATAAAGCATTTAAAAACATATTGATATTTTTAAAAAACATATTGATATTTGTATTCTTTTAAAACCCAGATATTCAATGTACTTTAAAAATATCTATCATCTGTACCTATCATCTTCAGTGTAATAATTTATTATTGTTTGTTCTAGAGGGCGGACATCGCCGTGGCTCCTCTGACAATCACACTGGTGCGTGAGGAAGTGATCGATTTCTCCAAACCTTTCATGAGCCTCGGAATCTCCATTATGATAAAGAAGCCACAGAAATCGAAGCCTGGTGTGTTCTCATTCCTCGACCCACTGGCATACGAGATCTGGATGTGCATTGTGTTCGCGTACATCGGTGTGAGTGTGGTGCTGTTCCTCGTCAGCCGCTTCAGTCCTTACGAGTGGAACACTGAGAACATCGAAGAGACAAATGATCCACAAGCTCCACCCGATCCCCCCAATGACTTTGGCATTTTTAACAGTCTGTGGTTTTCTCTCGGCGCCTTCATGCAGCAAGGATGCGATATCTCACCAAGGTTGGTGCTTCGGCATCCACTCCTCCACTTCTCATCCCTCCATCTCTCTTACATATATAACCTCTCATCTTATCCTATATCTTATTCCTCCAACTTTCACCATCATGTCTCTTTCCTCCACCTCTCATCCAGCATCTCTCATTCCTACACACTTTATCCATGTATCGTCTATTTTTAATTCTCTCTTATCTTTCTTTTCTTCTTTTATTTATCTATCTTTCATTTCTCCAGTTCCTATCCCTTCATTCCTACACTTCTCATCTCTCCATTTTTCATTCGTCCTTCTCATTTCACTACTTCTCATCCTTTAATCTCTCATCCCTCTATTGCATATTTCTTTTTTTCTAATCCATCAATCTCTTATTCTCATCTTCTCATTTTTCTGTTTCTCATTTCTCTACTTCTTAATTTGTCATTCATCCACTTCTAATAGCTCCATCCTACATTACACCATTTCTCACCCTTCCATCTCACAATCCTCCGTCTCACAATTCTCCAGCTCTTATCACTCCCTCATTGCTCCAGTTCTTATTTTTCCTTTCTTATCCCTTCCACCTCTTAACTCCTTCACCCCTTCTCCTTTTACCCATGATCCCTCTATCTTCTCACCCACCACCTGTCATTCCCGCACTTCCCTTTTTTTCCGAATCTCATCCCTCTACCTCTCATCCGTTCACTTATTCACTTATTATTCTCATGCTTTTATCTTTAATCTCCCCACCCTCATACAAAGTACCTCATCTCTGATCTCTTTATCTCTCATACCTTTGTCTCTCTCAACATGTCTCTGCATTTTACTGTCATTTCATATTTTACTTATATGGTCATGGTGTATATATGTTATTTTAGCCTATCTTTACATCTCATTCTCATTTAATATGTCATTTATTTATTTATTTTTCAATACTACACATTCAGTCAACATAACACCAACATCTTCTACCTTTCATTCTTACAGTGTTCTCCTTTTTCCCACTTGATTTTATTTGTTTGTATTTTTATTTAACAGTTTGTCTTCCCACAGAGCTTGCACTAAAATAACAATATATTCACCATGAGCTGACGATAAAGTGCAGAGACTCTCGCTATCTTTCATTCTTAGTGATGACACTTGGAGATATACCGTATTTTTGCTGCATGTCTCCCCTCTCTGAAGAGTTTTAATGTCTTTTATCAGGATTCATATGTCCTCAATGTCTCACGCGTCATCACCCGTTCTCTTAATTTATTCCTGCTGGTTGGATTCTTCACTCTTCATTCCAGACTCATTCTTCATCATCATCTGAAGTGTTTAGATTTCGTATTAGCTTTTAGCTGTATTGTACAGTCACATAACTCTGGTTGAAATTGTTCAGGAATAATATAGTCTGTATATTTTCACTGTGTTTCATCCCTCTTTCTTCTTCATCCTTTTCTTTTTACTTTTTATATACTTTTTATTTTGTGCACATTTTCTCTCCTTCCGGTACTTTCCTCTCTCTTTATCTTTTCGCATCTCTTTCTCTCTCTCTCACTCTCTCTCTCTCTCTCTCTCTCTCTCTCTCTCTCTCTCTCTCACTCTCTCTCTCTCTCTCTCTCTCTCTCTCTCTCTCTCTCTGAATCTCTCTCTCTTTCTTTCTCTTTCTCAGATCTCTGTCAGGTCGTATAGTGGGAGGCGTTTGGTGGTTCTTCACCTTGATCATCATCTCGTCCTACACAGCGAACTTAGCAGCATTCCTTACCGTGGAGCGCATGGTGTCTCCAATAGAGAGTGCTGAAGATCTTGCCAAGCAGACGGAGATTGCATATGGAACTCTGGACTCCGGATCCACCAAAGAGTTCTTCAGAGTGAGACACGTTAAACACCACTAGTTAAACAATGATCAAATTACTTGCTTTACTGCAAAATGTATGGAAATAATTATCAGTACAGAGATGCAATAACTTTCAGTAAAACACAATAACGTAATAAAAGTCGCTAGGTTGGCTTACTGGCTAAGAGTGGAGTGAGGCTTAGGAGTAAGGGAAATTAATGATGTTTATTTAGATTGCATGAAACCTGCACTGGATAATCTTAATAAAGGGTGTTGTACTTTGACTTTCTGCACCCTTTGGATTTATGTGGTGCTTGTTCACTAGATGTTAATAATAAAAAAACAATAATAATAATTATTATTATAATAATAATAATAATGAATAATAATACATTTTTATTTATGGGACTTTCAAAACACTCAGGGACACCTTAAAAATCACAAATACATCTGAGTACAAATTAGGAGAGTTAAAAAAATATGATTTAAGGGATTTTCTCGAGAATGACTAAATGGTGCAAATATCAGAAGGAAGAAAGTTCCAGAAGTGTGGGGCTAAGTAGCTGAACGCTCGAGCCCTCATAGTTGACAGACAGACTCGAGGTGAGGATATATATTTACCTGGATTAAACCAAGCAATTAACATTGAGAATAACTATCAATGAGTCCCAGCTCATCTGTTGCCAAATCATTACATAGGGAAAAAACACACTGCCAGGATGTCGTGAATAAAAAGCCCAAAATGCTCTCACCAGACACATAAATACTGACACATAAAAATTTCAATTTGGGGTTGGTGCATTGCTCCATAGCACTTCAATCATGACTTGCCTGGAGAGGGAATGATTACTTATTCTTAACCCATCAATAAGTTGTAAATAGTGCATTCACCCAAATTCCCAATGTAAGCGGGGGCTGTGCACTCAACACCATGAAGGAAGACCTTTCTGCTTACCCAGCTTGATGAGGAAACAAACCTTGGGTTAGTAGAACTGGGCTAATTAGCTAAAACCTGACATTGTCTGCTCTCTCACTCTGTATCTCCACAGAGCTTAAGCTTGTGTAGTAAATACTTTCACTCTAGTCTATTACTCTAGTCTATCTATTCATACAAATGTCATGGTCTTTCAGTGATTTCTTTAAACTGCTATTTTTCTTGCGCCGTCTTTATTTTCAAATCGCCAATTTATAAGAAACAAGAATATGATTCACAAGTTTTACATTTTGAGATGTTTTCTGAAATCAGCACAATGCTATAATTATTCATACATCCACTGAACTGAAAGTTCCATCATATATTTGTTAACATGTCATACTTATGTTAATTCATATACTTACCTGTTTTATACTAAAACTGTATATTTATATTTAAATTAGGATGTCATCAAAACTTTAATTTATTTCAGTAATTCAGTACAAACTGTGAAATGCATACAAACACTGTGATCTATTTCAAGTGTTTATTTTAGTTATTGTTGATGATTATTGCTCACAGCCAATGAAAACCCAATATCATTATCTCGGAAAATTTGAATAATTATATAAGACCAACTGAAATAATGATTTTCAATGCAGATATTCTGGCCTACTGAAAACAGTAAATGCACTCAATACAGTAAATGTACAGTAAATGCACTCAGTACTTGGTCAGGGCTCTTTTTGCATGAATTTCTTTTAGTACTCCAATACAAACAGTGTACTGCATATATTATATATATTCATTACAAACAGCCAGTTCTTTAGCAATGACCTCCTTGTGGAGTGTGTCAGTAAATGCCAGTGTCTTTACCATGATTGTGTAGCCTACTAATCGAGACTAAGGGACTATTTTAAACACTTAGGAAGCCTTTGCCAGTGTTTTGTATTAATTATTCTTATTTTCTGAGATAAAGATTTTGGCTGTAAGCAATAGTCATAGTCATCAACAATAATAGTCATCAACAATAACAGAAATAAACACTAGAATTAGATCACTGTGATTGTAATGAATCTATATAATATATGCCGTACACTGTTTGCATTGGAGTAGTGAAAGAAATTCCATTTTCACTGATATCCTAATTTATTGAGATGCACCTGTATGTCTAGGAGGGTGGCATGTTGGCACACTTCACAGCAAGAAGCTCTGGGGCTCAATCTCTTAGTGGGGTGTCATAGGTCTTTTCCCCATTTCCATTCCCAAAAGAAGATGCCTAATTATTGTCTCTAATTTGCCTTTAGTGTGTGAGGGGGTGTGTGCCCTACAATGGATTTTTTGCCCTTTCTAGGGTTCTTTTTGGCTGGCCCCCGGCTTCTTAGCCCTAACAGAATGTATAGACTATTATTAAAAGCCGATTATGTTCCAGGAAAGTAACTAATTTAATTGAATTCTACCAAATATCCAGCCAGAATTCTGATGCATATTACAGTTCTAAAGCTTGTTGATAATGACCAAAATCAGCTGGTCAAGGTGCAACTTGCTGCAGGTAAGCAAGTTAAGGTTAATAGGTTCAATTCAATTCGGTTTTGATGAATATATTAAAGTAATGTCCCAGCATGTGGTGAGGAGTTGTACAATGACATTGCTGTTGGAAGAAATGATCTCCTGTACCGTTCCTGGCTGCGGCGCTCTGCTGCCTAGTCAGTGAGTCATGTAAAGGGTGTGATGTGTTCTCATTAACAGTATTTAGCAGACGCCCTTGTCCAGAGTGACTTACAAAAGTGCTTTAAGATAATATCAGTAAACACAATCTTTCTAAATAGACAGGAAATCAACAAGAACTTCCTTAAGAAACTGTTTTCTTAAGGAAGGGGGGGGGGGCGAAAATTTAAATAGGAAAAAATGGGTTTAGTTGAGGTTAGTGCGGAATAAGTCCTCGTCACCTAAGAGATGTGGGGACCAGTCGAGCAGTGCTAGACGACCGGAGTGCGCGAGGTGTAGTGTAGGAGGTCGGGTGAAATAGTGTGGAACACTGAGGAAGGTAGTGGATTTAGTGAACAGTTTGTAGGGTTGCAGCACAGGGTTACTTGTAGGATTTCATCTGTTGAGAGAGTAGAACAATTCTTTAATGAAGGGAGAGAATTGTATGAGGGATAGGGTTTACCCGATGAGTTGGAGCTGAAGCTCTGGCAGTTGTTTACTTAAGATGGCAGTGAGTTTGTTTAAAATCCTCCTCTCTACAACAATCTCAAAGCCCTCCAGCGAGCAACCTGATCAGTTTATTGAGCTTGCCTGTGTCTCCTCTCCTCATGCTGCCTCCCCAGCATATACAGCAAAGAATTTTTTCCTTTCCACCGTTACTCATCTGGGATAAAAACGAAAAGCTGCTTTGGGACAATGCTTATTGTTAAAAGCACTTTATAAATAAAATTGAATTGGATGACTGTTGTGTCTGTTGTGGAGGAACTTGACTAGCCTGCACAGAGTCCTGACCTTAACTCGATAGAACATCTTTGGGATGAATTAGAGCAGAAGCTGAGAGCCAGGCATTCTCACCCAACATCACTGTGTGACCTCACAAAGGCACAAAAATCTCCATAAAAAAACTCTTAAACCTTGTAGACAGCCTTCCCAGAAAAGTTGAAGCTGTTCTAGCTGCAAAGGGTGGACTGATGTCATATTGAACCCTATAGATTAGTTCATATGTGAGTCAAGGCAGGGGAAGTGAATACTTTTGGAAATATAGTGTATGTTACTTTCATTAAAACGCTGATCAATATAAAATACTCACAGAAGTTTGTGGGCTCCACCTAGTGATGGGAGGCCACATGGTGGGTAACATTTTCTAGTTTTTTGCATTAAATATACAGTCAAGTTTGTCCTAGAAAAAATGTTCTAAATGTACACACACATACACAAACAACACACACTCATGATTAAGTGGGCTAAAATGTCCTTTAAACAGCTTGTACCTTGGTTTGTCCTAGAAAACACTTTTGTCCTGTGTGTGCGTGTGTATGTTTTTTCAGTGTCAGGATTTAAATAAACATACACCCAGTTACATACACACACATTATCTAGGGTTAATTTTTCTAGAGCAGTAAACGTCCACTGTTTTGTTCTCACCCCCCCCTTCTCTCTTAGCGCTCTAAGATAGCAGTCTTTGAGAAGATGTGGTCATACATGAAGTCGGCTGAGCCCTCTGTGTTTGTGAAGACGACTCTGGACGGTGTGGCTCGCGTCAGGAAGTCGAAGGGAAAGTTTGCATTCCTGCTGGAGTCCACCATGAATGAGTACATTGAACAACGCAAACCCTGTGACACCATGAAGGTTGGCGGCAACCTCGACTCCAAGGGCTATGGAGTCGCTACGCCCAAGGGCTCGGGATTAAGGTGGGTGGAGTCATATAATAACTCCGTCTCCACACACACTGTTATTATACGATTCCACCCTCCCTGATACCACCAAAATCTCGCTCTATCTCTCTCTATATCTCTCTGTCTGTCTCTAAATTCATCTGTCTGTATCTTTATCTGTGTCTGTCTGTTTCTTTGTCTCTCTTTGTGTCTTCTGTTTGTCCCTCCTTTACTGTATATAATTTTTTGATATATCTGTCTGTCTTTCTCTCTCTCACTTTGTCCCTCTTTCTCTGCCTGTTTTTATCTTTGGCCGTCTGTCCCACAGCTTTTCTGTCACACACTTTCTGTTTGTCTGCCTGACAATCTTTGTTTGTATCCCTTTATGTTTTTTGTCTACCTGCCCATCTGTCTTTCTGTATTTTTCTGTTTTTCTCTCTTTCTCGCTTTCTGTCTGTAGCTTTGTATGTGTCTCTCACTCTCTGTCAGTCTCTCTGATTGAATAATTGTCATGTTTTCCTTTTCTGTTTATATCTATTACGTTTACATTTGTAGTATTTAGCAGACACCCTTGTCCAGAGAGAATTGCAAAAGCGTTTTAATACAATATCAGTAAACACAATCTTTTTTGAATAGACAGGAAACTAGAATATCCTCAAAAAACTGTTGCAGAATTGTGTATGTGGTTTTTTTTTGGGGGGTAGTGTGTGTGAACTTGTTTAGAACACTGAATACAAGTCTTGCAGCCGAGTTCTGGATCAACTGTAAGGGACGGATAGCACTCAGTTGTAGCTCCGCTAAGAGGGAGTTGCAGTAGTCCAGTCTCGAGATGACCAGAGACTGCACCAGTATCTGTGTGGACTCGTTGAAAGAAATTGACGAATCCTTCTTATAGTATAGAGAATGAATCGACATGAAGGAGAGAAATTGGCAACGTGGTTGGAAAATTGGTTGTCCATAGTTACCCCCAGGTTGTGTGCCATGGTAGATAGGGGAATTTGGACCTTGTCTATAGAGAGGACAAGGTCCTGTTGAGAAAAGAGTAGCACTTTCCTCTTGTCAGGATTCAACTTTAACTGGTAATCCACCATCCATGCTGATATGTCAGCAAGACATGCTGAGATCTTGGTGGAGATTTGAGTGTTTGAGGAAGAAAAGGAGAGAATTAATTGGGTGTCTTGTGTCGGTATCACTTTATTGCCATCACTCTGAACCTAATTCCACACTCTAAGATAGTTCCTCTCTTCTTTTTTACTTTATCTTTTGTTTCTGTATCTTTCTCTCTGTCTCTGAGTGACACTCAGGTAATCTGTGTATATATGTCTGTGTGATAATAATTATCTTTCTACAGAAAGGAACACTGTGTGTACTCGTTTTTGTATGCTGCTTAACCTGTTGTCTCTATCTTTCTATGTCTCTCGCTTTTTTGTTATACTCCTTCCTGCCTGAATATATTGTATATATATACTGTGTGTGTATGCGAGTCATTGTAATGCGTTACTTCCTGTTATGTGTTTGCTCTCGTGCATGGTGTTTTTCTTTTCCTGATAACGGACTACCCCCTTTCATGTCTCTAACACACCTTTAACTCATACACCATTCCAACCAAAATTCCAACCAATCACTTTTCCAGTTAACTAACATGCCTCTCGCACCACTACAGTTAATCGGAACTGTCGTTATTGATGAAATTACTTCTCTGTATTCATCATTTATTACAGCTGTAATGATTCTGTACATGATGGTAATAATATGTTTACAAACTAATATGAGAGGGGATGGAGTCTATGCACCTCAAGCAGACATTAAGAGAAGTTGGAAGCCTTAGGATGGAAGTAATGAGGAGCTTGTGTGTCTAATGTTAGTAGAAGGAGATACTTGGATTTCTTAAAATGGCAGCAGGAAAAACTTTTTTAGGATGGCACGAGAAGGAGTTTGTAGATTTCAGGATGGCAAGGTGATCTTATTATATTCAGTTCAATTTTAGTTCTGTAGTGCTTTTTACAATGGAACATTGACAGAAGGCAGCTTTACAGCTTCAAAATGGCTGGAGAATGATCTTGTGTATCACGGAATGGCAAGACCATGTGTATTTCAATATGGACAGCAGTTAAGCTTGTTAGTCTCATATTAACAGCAGGATTTTTTTTATTTGTTGGTTTCAATATGGAGGGGGGAGGAGCCTACAGGTATCAGGATGGAGGGGGGGTGAAACTTGAGTTTCATAATAGCAAGAAGAGAAGCTTTGTTAAGACAGCATAAAAAGAATGTTGTGAGTCTATGGGTGGCAAGCCTTCAGCATATTAGGAGCTGGGGCTTACAATATATGTTTCAGAGTAGCAGGAGGAACAAAATGTTGAGCTCATGATGGCAGGAGGTGGAGCTTTTGCTTTTCAATATGGCAGGATTTGGAGTTCAAAATTGCAAGGAGGAAGAGCTTATGCATCCCTGTGGCAGGAGGAGGTGAAATTTGTGTGCCTCAGCTTAACGTATGGGACTCAGGATGACACTAATGGGACGCTTAAGTAAACCACAGCATAACCACCTCCTCAGCATAGTCAACAAAAAACATGTCAAATAATGCCCAGGGAGTGAGTGTTGTAGTTTGCGGAGTTAATCTGTGCTCAGGCTACATTGTACCTCATGAAAATACATGCAGGTTGATGAGTGTTTTCTGATTTATTGGTGAATTGGTAAAAAACCTTTACCATACAGAAGTGTGATTACAGTAACAGCTGAAAAATGATGACTGAATACAGACTCCACACTGAGCATAACTGTTAGTCCTTTACTGAATTAATAAGTGTGATATTCTATTTCTCACGAATCTGCTCTGCTCTGTTTTTCTTGTGACGTGACATGTTTTATCGTTTCAAGAAGTGCTGTGAACCTGGCTGTGTTAAAGCTGAATGAGCAGGGCCTGCTGGACAAGCTGAAAAACAAGTGGTGGTACGACAAAGGGGAGTGTGGCAGCGGGGGCGGGGACTCCAAGGTTAGCCAACAAACAACTAAACTTGAAAATAAACAGCAAGGCTGTGAACTCTGACCCTGGTAACGGTCACCACACAATACTGTTGTTATTATCAGGGTTCAAGTATGTATTACTCAATATGAGGCGTTGTGACGCACATTCTTCAAGTCACAGACTTCAGGGCCCATATCTCCTACCCCCTCTGACCTATAATCTGCAAATTTCCTCAGTATGTATTTACAAGGAGCAAATGAAAAATAGGAGGAGTACAAATTCTGAGCATAAATACTTTCAACTCATGAATGCTTGGACAGACTGATACCAGATTTCCAAGACTTGTACCGGACATGTGTCTGACTAGGGCAAACAGTAGACTTGCATGAATGGGTCACTATAAAAACATAAATCTAATTTATACGAAACTTGTTAGACTTCAATATTATATATATATTCTATATTCAAAATGGTGACACCATTACGAAATCAAATTCCAAAACCCATTTTTTCAATTAGCTAGACACTTATTGTTCATTGTTCTAGAGTCTAGATCAAACAACTATGCATTGATTAATTGTATAAAATGCAGTTTTGAAATTAGACAAATGCAATAATCAATAAACTCTAATACCAAATATTAATATAAAACCTGATGAAACCATGCTTGAACCTGCACCTGTTAGAACCTGAACCTGTTATAAGCATGACATGTTTAAGTAATATTGTCAGAATTATGTCTAAATTTGTCTGATTTGGACCAATCTGCAAAATCTGAGCCAAATCTGTCTCTTTCAGGCTCAATAGTGCTTAATGAACTGTTCTGGAAATGAACTCAGGCCTTGCATCTTTTGCATTTTTACATTTTTGATAATATATGCCCTGAAATAACAGTAGGTACGTTATGTCCTATAAGTAAACTCACAGCCACATACTACATGAGAGTATGATGTTGACTAATCAGTTTAAGTGAGATTTTCCATTGGAAATCTGTCAAACGCAAAATTACATTTTTGTAATATGGATTGTACAATAAAGACTCAATGTACCAGTTAAAATAAGTGCAGAAGCGAAGTATACAATGAATTAATGTACCGGTTCATGCTTGAACCTGCAAATTGCCTCTTGATGGGAAAAAAATATGATTATTATTAGTAATAGTAGTAATAATAGTAGTATTAATAGTTATAGTATTGTAATAGTAGAAATAATAGTAATGTGGTGGTTATAATATTAAGGAGACAGAACTTTTCCCCTTTACTTACAAATATCAGAGATTGTGATTATTGCGAGTATTGTGAGTATGTTTCGCATTTACAGTAGTAAGGATTTTGCCATGTAGTTGTGAAAGGTAGAGTAGGTGTATTTCAGCTGCTTTTAACAGCTTAATGGCAACAAGATGGAATAATGCAGAATGATCAAGCTGCCACTTAGTGCTATCCAGTATTGGTGTGAAAGGTGAAATGTCAGGAGTGAAGGTCAGGGACAGCAAGGCGAACAGTAAAGTCTTGAGAGGACGAAGCATCACAGGCACACGTGAGAAGTTTAATGACTAATTTCCCACATTCCCTCAGTTAATTACAGGACATAGGGGCAGTCGTAGGCTTGTAGTTAAGGAACCAGCCTTGCGACCGGAAGGTCGATTCCTAGTAACGCCAAGTGAAGTGCCCTTGGGCAAGGCACCTAACCCCCAGTAGCTCCCCAGGCGCTGTGCAGGGCTGCTTACCACTCTGGGCGAATGTGCTCACTTCACCAGTGTGTGTATTTGTGTGTTTCACTGCACGGATGGGTTAAATGCGGACAAATTCAGCTGTGTGCAAGCATAGTGGCAAAATGGATCACTTTCACATTGTTTAATTCCTGATCAAATTAATTCACAACGATGGTGAGCATGAAGGCGTATGTGTGTGTAAGTGGGTATGTGTGGAATTGGGGGAGGGTATGAGTAGGTAAGGGTTATGGGTGGAATGTGACTAGGCTTGGGGAGGGTATGCATAGGTGTCCATGAAGAGTAATGGGTTGGTGTGGCATTTTGAAAAGAATATTTACTGCATTCTGGCTAATCATAATCTTACAAGAGCAATGTCAACTCGACCTGTTCGGTTTGTCTTCAGTGGGAAGGTGGAATGAACATAAGGAACATTTACATCTCACACACAGCTTGCACCCTGCCACACTTGTGCAATGATGCAGCTCATGTCTCTTCTCTGATTGGCTGTCATGTTTCCACTCATCTTTTAATTATCTGTGCAGAAAGCAGCAGAGCATGTTGGGTAGGAGGGTGTGTAGTCCGTTATGACATGAGGACTGCATGCTTTGCATTTATTTACCTGCCTGTAGCCCTGAAGTGCATGATAGGAGTAATTCAAGTATCTATCACAAATAAATACACTATATACTGCATGGGTTAAAAAAGTCTTGCAAAAAGAATATGAGACAAAACGCACCGTTAATGCTAATGCAGAGAGTAAACAGCATTATAGAGCCTCCTACAGCACTTCCTCCATATTTTAAAGGATTGCACAGGTAAGAGTTTACATAAAGAATCTGACACACTTTGAAGCTAAAAATAAGTTTCACAGCAGCAGTGTGTAAGTGTAATATTAGTTAATATTGGAGACCGCTGTGGCAGAATTATATAACTGTGATACCTTAGTATTATATATGTGTTACATTACTGCATTGCACACTTCTAGATATAAATTATTATGCAAAATCGTAGGTATTCTTTTGTTATTAGTACAAATTTTGTTAAATATGTTTATTTTACTGAATTCTGCATAAAAGGGTTCAACAAAAACGTGATTGTCAATAAATAAAGCAACATAATACATGACAGACCACGTTTAAGATAAATGCGGATCCAGGCGTTTAAGATAAATGTGGATTTTGCTTCAAAACAGCAAGCATGACTGTTAAAGTATCCAGAAGAACGTTGTCAGAATCTTCAAGCCACTTAGTAAAACCTAGGAGATAATTTCAGTATAAAACCTTAAAAATGGTCTCTTCAACACCATTTAAGTAAAGAAAACATTGAATATTGACTTCCTTTAGTATATAACTGTATTACACTTTATAGTGTTTTTGTTTGTAGAAACATCTTCTTCTTCTTCTTCTTTCGGCCTCTCCCTTTTATCAGGGGTAACATATTGGTTATTTTTAAATGAATCTTTGCTTTACATCATGATTTTTGTATAAAATTTTAAGGAATGATTCCGGTGATTGGATACAAGTGGAGTTTGTATTTAATTTGTGCTTATATAAGTATGGGGCAATTATATTCCATAAAGAAACAGCATAGCAAAAGAACCAAAACACTTAAAAATAACATACTATAGCATAAAACAAACTTGGTCACAAAACAGCAAGGATGCCAGTAGAGCGAATGCCAGTTCTAAATCCAGTGACTGTCTAAGAATAGAGAAAATAGAATCAGTAGTACTTTTCGCCACAAGGCAGAGCACAGGCACAGTCACTAAAGTTTATAGTTCAACCTACATTGCTCCACAGAGTTCCCTAGTCAAAGCAGTGATTTTAAGTAGGGTGAAAATGAACTTAATTGACTACAGGTGTTTAGTTGGATTGCTGCTTACAATTCTGAGCATCTGGTTTCTGAATGTGCAATTGGGAATGCACTAATGTGTCCCACCTGTATTTTAGAGTGGGTTCTGGACAGATTAATGGTGCTGACAATTGTAATTTTTCACACTACGGTAATCATTTGCTAAGCTTTACTGATTGTCTTGAAAAATCTGTTCTTCTGGAGACTCTCACTCTCACACTTGCTTATTTTTTTTCAGCTGCAAAAGCCGTCAGCTTTCATGATTTTTTTCATCTAGAATGTGGTCTGCTATTTAATGTGTTCTTTACTGACACATTTTCTTCATTAACATTTAATTTTTTATTATAAAATTAATATTTGTAATTTGTAAATCTTAACAATGTTTAATAATCATCACGATTTAATTGTGGTCTTTTATATTTGCTGTTGTTGAATTACAAAAAGTCATTACCTAACAGAAAGGAAATAAACCATGTCATATAGATGGGGCATTTATGTGGTTTAGGGGCATGTGGGGAATAATCTGGTATACAGGTACATAGGCCTGTAAAGGCCGGTAGAGTTGGGGATGTGACACCTCAGGTTGTAGCAGGTGGGTTCTGGAGCTGGAGAAGGGTGGAGCTTTGGAGCTGGAGGAGGATGAATCTCTGGAGTTGGTTTGAGCTCTTGACATAGAGAAATCTCCAGCTCCGGAAATGGAGGAAGGTAGAGCTATCGTGCATGTGATTGGCCCTGTAATCAAATGTAATTAAAGCTCTTGCACCTGCTGCTCATCGATGTTGCATTATGGAATTTACCTGTATTATAAGCTTACCATGTGTTATTTCCAAATGGTCCATTTAAAGGTCAAAGGTCACCAGAAATTGCAGATGGCTTGCTGTTCTCTGTTTTTCTTCATTGTCTCTCCCTCTTTTTCTCTGGATGCCTGGGGAATTCCTTCATGTCAATTTACAGGTGTAAGGTGTAAAATGTTGAGTGTCAGTCTTATTAAATTAACCGGCTGCCGTTCTGGTGTTATGTTATTTCCCTCGTAAAGAACTCCTGTAAACCTCGCAGTATTGAAACTCGGTGAACAAGGCATCTTACACAAGCTGAAAAACAAGTGGTGGTACGATAAAGGGGAATGTGGGACCAAGGACTCTGGCAGCAAGGTCAGTCTACCACAACCACTTAGGTCTTGTACAGCTCAGTACTGGGTTGCATTGTTATTTAAATCTTAGTTAGGTGTTTAAGAACTATTACTAACTTTTTGTTTTATTCCCTCTGACTCTACCTTGCTGACCCTACTTCTCCGTCTCCATTAACTTGACTCCTCCCTTTTGATTACATTTTTAAGATTTTACCTCTCTGTCTCCACCTCCCTGTCACCATTTACTTGACTCCTTCCCCTTGATGACATTTTTCAGACTTCAACTCTCTGACTTCACCTCTGTGTCTCTATTTTGTCTAAACCTTCTACTACATTTCTTACTCCAATTTATTTACTCCACCTCTCTTACTCTTTAACTAATATTAGAACCAATTAGTGTTGGTGACCATTACAAAAGGTCCAATGATCCACATCTTAAAAATTAAAACACCTTGGACACTGTTTCATAAGGACTGTGCTTGTGTTGTTGAGGCTTGTATGTGTTTGAAATGTGAAGCTGCTCAATCGATCAGCTGATCATGTTGGTGTCCTGCAGTGAGTTTTGAGATCTGTGAGGTTTGCAGAAGTAGTTTAGTGAGGGGAATAACATCTAACATCATCATTATCACCATTGTCTTTATTGCCATTGTTATCATCACCATTTTCTTTTTTAGTCTCCTACCTTTTATCAGCTTCACAATCCTCACCATCCTTCTCTTTATCTCCTCTATTACCTTGATAATCATCTTCTCTGTCATAATCATTCTTCATTTGCCTTTATTTTTTAAAATATCTTTACCTCACCACCGTCACCTGTCGCTTCATCAGCATAACACTTCTCTTCATCACCTTCATCACCCTTTTATTCATCTTCGCAATCACCACACCATACCCTTAATCACCTCCATCACCTTCCACTTTCCCAAGCATTGTGGAGAAATCCAACATTCAGGAATTTTCGAGAGCCATTCAAATTAATAATAATCAGAGATAAACATAGCTGTCAAAGCCGAATCAAATCTGAGTCAGATTCAACACTTTTGTAAGAGTTTCTAATCTGCAGTCTTGGTCTGATCAGAACTCAGTATATTAGAAACTTGTATATTATACGTATGCATGACACACAGACTGATTTATTTCAATTGTTTATTTCTTTTAATTTAATGATTTATAACTGACAACTACAACCAAATTCAGCAAAGATTCAATATTGAAGACACCTTATGCTACACTCTAAATAGGTAATAAACTCCTGCAACGGCCATTAAATGTTCTGGAAATCTAGTTCTGTAGGCTCCACAATCATAGGGAAGACTGATAACTTGACAGTTGTCCAAAAGACAACTACTGACACCTTGCACATACATGCCAAGACACAAAAGGTCATTGCTACTGGCTGTTCACAGAGCTCTGTGTCCATGAATATTAATAGAGAGGTGAAGGAAAGGAAAAGATCTAGTAGAAAAAACTGTACAAGTAATATGAATTACAGCACACTGGAGAGGATTAAGAAACAAAACGCATAAAAAATGTGGGGGAGGTTCACAAAGAATGGACTGCTGCTAGAGTCAGCCTTAAACCTGAAGATCCCAGGTTTGATTCCCACTAACGCCAAGTCATGGCTGAAGTGCCCTTGGGCAAGGCACCTATCCCCCAGTTGATCCCCGGGTGCTGTGCAGGCTGCTCACCACACAAGGCATGTGTGTTCACTTCACCAGTGTGTGTACATGTGTGTTTCACTACATGGATGGTTTATATGTGGAGGACAAATTCTGCTGTGTACAAGCATAGTGGCAAATGAATTACTTTCACTTTCTTGTGGGTTTCAGCTGACGCATGCCTTGTGTTACACAAAAAACAGCGTCAGAAGCGTCTAAACCTCATGCTTAATACTGCTGACAAACTTTTGGGAGATGCTGATTTCATTTTTCAACAGGACTTGGCACGTGCACACAGTACCTGGTTTATGGACCATTTTATCCCTGTTTTTTATTAGCCAGCAAACTCACCTGACCTTAACACTATAGAAAATCTATGGGGTATTGTAAAGAGGAAGATGCGACATGCCAGACCCGACATTGCAGTACAGTTGAAGGCCACTATCGAAGCAACCTTTGCTCTCATAACACCCGAGCAGTGCCACAGACTGACAGACTCCATTCCATTGCTGCAGTAATTCGGAAAAAAGGAGCCCAAACTAAGTCTTGAGTGCTGTACTTGGTGATTCTTTTCATGTTCATATTTTTCAGTTGGAAAGCATTTGTAAAAGTCTTTATTTTGTATTAGTCTAAAGTAATATTATCATTTTCTGAGATCCTGAATTTATTATTAGTTGTCAGTCATAATCATCAAATCAAAAGAAATAAACACTTGAAATATCTGATATCAGTCTGTGTGTAACGAATGTGTATAGGATACAAGTTTTACTTTTTTAATTGAATTATTAAAATAAATCAAATTTTCATGAGATTCTAATTTTATGACCAGCACATGTATTGTATGAAAAGCCATCTGTGTTCCACATTAATCTGTCAGGTCCAGTAGGGTTTGATTCATCCTCAATTAAACATTTATCCCACTGTCTTTATCTTCACTTCACTTATCTTCAGATTAGATACACACACACACACATACACTCATATGTAAGCCACTTTGTGTGTTGCTGTATTTATCTTGTGGAGTGAAGCCTTATGGAATTAGAACTCTGGTAAGTTCCAATATTCTTCAACATTCTAACTGGGAATTAATTTATATTGACTGACATAGTGGGTATGGATAAGGGCAAATGATGACACGCTGCCATAACCCATGCCACTAGGCATGAATTATTTGTTATGGATACTAAGCCTTTCCAACAACATATGTTCACAAGTTTTCCTCAAAACAAAAATGAACATGAAAGAAATAAGGTAAATTATACATTCTAAATGAATTTGTTTTACATTTTTATAATTTTTTCCTGCATTTAAAGACGTCGCTCAATTTAAGTTAGCACTTTAAGATCATTTGTTAGTAAGCTTAGCTTCTTTTACATTGTGAAGGTGCACTATTTATTCGGCTTGACACTGCACATGTGCTCACATACATGAACACACATGTCATAACATGTAATATGAAAGTGATAGTCGGCTGCACAAGTGAGTTTTCTCTAATGCTCTTTCTCTCTTGTGTTACTTATAGCAGTCTGGCCCCTGACAATCCAGTTCCGTTTGTAAGCATGACAGCATAACACAGTGTAGTGAAGGGGCATATGAAAAGAATTGTGGCATTAATGGCTCCTGATCTGCCAAAACAGAAACACAGGAGTTGTCCGGTTGGGTGTTTGTCTGGTTCAGGGCCAATTAGGGCTTTATTCAAAATTCCTCTAAGGACCCGAGACCCATAAAGCAGAATGAAAGTTAGGAGGAGACATTTCTGGCTGAAGAGGGTAATTAGACAGACATGCGGAGAGAGAGAATCCACACAACTCACTGACACTCCATGCAGACAATTTACAATCTGTGCCTCCGGAGCATGAGGATGCTGAAGCTCTGGAGCATGTGGATACTGAATCTGGAGCAGCAGATTTCTGAAGATATGTTGCAGGAAGAGGAGCACACTGAAGTACACTGCAGCACAAGAATGGGGGCATGCTGATGCACAGGAACATACTGCATCAAAGAAGTGCTAGTTACATCAATAAAACTGGGACACGTAGCAACACAAAAAAAATTTTCATGGGAAGATGCTGCAGCAATGGAGCCGGATAGCAATTTGGAACTCCAAAGTAATTAAGAGTGGGTGTGGCAACCCACATTGCCAGCAGAAGACCACAAAGACTCAGACCAATGTTAGCCTATTCCCTTATGCATTCGTCTTATAGGTCTTGTAGGCAGAGTATTCTTTTATGTTGGCTACAAGACATCACAGACACACAGGGATGATGTAAGTAAACACAGTGATTTTTCTTAAAAGAAAAACAGAACTACAAAACAGACTGAGTGCAATAACTAAACAAAAGGCATGAAATGAGAAGAAACCGGGCATAAATACGAAACTATTAGCCACCCACCCGGCTACGAGCATGCAACCCAAATTGATCACCTGACCAAAATCTACATCAAACAAAAGACATTTTTTAACCACAATTTACAAACCACTACCCATTTAATAGAATCTGTGAATTTCCATTTCCTGTGTGTGAGGAAGATGGATACAGAAATGTGTAAACAGTCATGTGTATCTATGCAGTGTGTCTTCTTTTGCTTGTGAGGGTATGATTGTGTTTTTCTCTGTCCTCAGGATAAGACAAGTGCGTTGAGTCTTAGTAATGTGGCCGGTGTGTTTTACATCCTGGTCGGTGGTCTGGGACTCGCCATGACGGTGGCGCTTGTTGAATTTTGCTACAAATCCCGCCAGGAGACCAAACAGCTTCGACTGCTTCATCCTGCTCAGAACTTTAAACACCCTCTTCCTCCAACCGACACTCAGGGCTTCACCACCTACAGGGAGGGATTCAACATCTACAGCACCGAAAGAATCAAGATTTAGTACTAACCATGTGTGTATCAAAGAATTCACTTTTCCAATGTTAGATGGATTCATTGGGTGGCATAGAGACTTTGACAGAAAAAGTCAGGGGGTGCAGTTGGAAAGATTGTCTCGGATTGCAGTCAGGTAGGTGGTGTCCGAAAGATATAATCAGTGGTGGGTTTAGAGGGGAGAAGTCAGAGACATGAAGTCAAAAGAAAGAATCACTGAGTGTAGTCAGAGGGGAGGAGTCTTGAAGATAGTGTCAGCAGGTCAGCAGGGATAAGCCCGAGAAGTTGACCTAGTTGGGCAGAGCCAGAGGAATGGATATAAAGAGGGTGTGGCATTTACAAATGGTCATATTCCGAAACAGAACTGAGATTTCTTTCTTTTTTTTTTTCCAGAGGCAGAAGTTTCACAGGAGTTTCTGATTGACAGGACATAGAATATTCCTTATAGATTGGTCACTCCTACTGCTTTAAGATCACTTGGAGATCCCTGTAATAAGATTCCTTGGACCTCATATAACATCTCTCAGTGCCTTACAGGAATTATGTCAACTTTGAGCATTCAACAGAACAACTGTTCCTGAGAACTGAACCAGAACTCCACCACGGAACCATCTTATTTATTTTTGTATCCGCCTCTGTTGTATGAGAGAGATCCAATAGTTTATATATTCCAGATAACATCATCTTCACTCAGAACTTTAAATCAACATCAAGCGGTTACTAAACTAAGGGTAATGACCTCATCACTTGATTTACAAATAGGCCCAAAGTAATTAGTTATTATTTTTTTTTCTTATTTGTTTAATTGTAAATGATTAATATTAGAAACACTGGGGGGAAAAAAATTAATATTATTTGTCTTTATGTTTTAAATAAGTGGCCAATGTACACTGCAAGGATCACTAGATTAGGAACAGGTTGGTCTACATTTTTGATTAATTATAGCACACAAACATAAAGGAACAGACTCCTCATGGTGATGAACATCCCTCATACACAAGTTGACCCATGCTCACTGCAGAGGTGTAAACCAGTTCGCCTTGCCATACATGCAGTTGACTGTTGTATGTTCTTTGGTTAATGAGGTTTGTTAATGGTTCTTCCACACTTGGTACACTTTAGGGGCAGTTGTAGGTTTGTGGTTAAGGAACCAGCCTTGCAACCGGAAGGTTCCTGGTTCAATTCCAAGTACCGACAAGTCATGGCTGAAGTGGCACCTAACCCCCAGTTGCTCCCCGGGCGCTGTGCTAGCTGCTCACCTGCTCCGGGCACGTGTGCTCACTTCACCTGTGTGTGTGTGTATTTATGTGTTTCACTGCATGGATGGGTTAAATGCAGTGGATCAATTCTGCTGTGTGCAAACATAGTGGAAAAATGTATCACTTTCACTGCTGACATGTGGTACACAATCAGCCCTCGATTTTAGCTGTTGCTAACACCACTAGAGCCGCAAATCCAGGCTCCAAATACTGCCCATAGTCAAATTCACTTAAGTCTTTCCGTTTACCTATAGTTGGTAAGTTTGACCTTCTGCTGGGCAGTGCCCTCATCAACCACGTACTGGATATGAGAGGTGGCAATGATGCGTTTTTCATAGATAAGACTAATATGCTTAAAATGTTTTACAAAAACTTTGAAGCTTGATGTATTTGTTTCAAATGTTTCACGTGAATGGATCTTAAAATAAGAGACGTATAAAAATACTATGATACTAAAAATTCTATATGTGTTTGTTTAAAAAAGTGAAGGTGTAGCTTTAGTTTTATGAATCAGCGGGAAACTTGTTTTAAAATATGAAATCACTAAAAGTAATTTGTTTATTTATATCATTTTAATAGATAACTCTGCATAAGTTGCAGTGAGCTCCTGCATTCTCTTAGTCTCTGTAAAGTAGAAAAACCTTGATTCCTTGCATGAGCATCTGTACTGAGGTTTACTTTGATTTTATTTTGTTAATAAAGAATAGAATGTGAACGTGTTGCCATAGTTTCAATATTTGTGTAAATAGACCGAGAGAGACAGACCGAGAAAGACAAACAGGCAGACAGACAGAAATGTATACAGTAAAGAAAATACACAGAATGGTTGGCAGACAGACGGGCAAAAAGACAAGCAGACAGACAGAGATCATTACAGTTTGTACGATTGCTTACACACTAAAATTACGAATATAACGGGAACCGTGACACGTGCAAAGCAAAACCTCAGCTCAGATCGGTACGCATACAGTATAAACACATTCTGTTTGCAAGAAGAGGGCAAACCTTAATGTGGATAAAAAACAGTGTTTCCATTACAGTTTTACACAAAACTGTAAAAGTACAAATGCAACCTGAAGGTGTTTCCATTGACTGGAAATTAAACAGGTTTCATCACTAGAATCTCGTCTTACTTCTGGGAAGATTAGGCGTTCCTTGTAAACTTGCATCAGCTTTAAATGTTGTTGCTTGCTGTTCAGAAATTCTATTATATTATTTTTATTATATTGAGAATTATCTCAGTTTCTTCCTCTGTCCACACAAATCGTGACATGTTTGGTTTAAGACCGGAAGTTTTCTGGTAAGGGACATGTGATGCTTCAATTTATAAATAGTGTTTCCATTACAGTTTTGAGATCCAGATCTTTCAACACGTTTAAAAAAACACTTGAGTTGAGCTGTGAGTATAAGCTGTGAAACTTGTGTATGAATATAAGCTTACTGTTGTCAACATGGCTACCGATGTTGAAGACAACGTTAATAAACCAATAAAATAGTGTCAGTGATGAAACTAATATGCACTGTTTCCTATGTGGCAAATTTATGAAAATAATTCCTGCCATGTGGACTGTTTTCAGGTATCTGTCTATATATACGTACAGGGATTAGACAATGAAACTGAAACGCCTGTCTTTTCAGTGTGGGAATTTCATGGCTAAAGTGGACAAGCCTGGTGGCCAATCTTCATTAATCTTCATTGCACCAGTAAGAGCAAAATGTGTGAAGGTTTAATTAGCATGGTAAGAGCTCAAAATATTGCAATGCACACAACATTATGGGTGACATCCCAGAGTTCAAAAGAGGACAAGTTGTTGGTGCACGTCTTGCTGGCGCATCTGTGACCAAGACAGCAAGTCTTTGTGATGTATGAAGAGCCATTTTGGGGTGTTTTGGAGTAGCAAGTCAGGAAACGTTTTCCTCCACCAGCATCACGTAGTGACCTGGCCACTATCCTG
>JAOUQT010000027.1:8506607-8516642 GCA_025769995.1 Xyliphius kryptos | reverse complement strand
CTCTCTTTCAGGGTGTTGGAGAGTACGGAAGTGTTGTCCACAGACACAGACAGCAGTTCTGCAGAGGACAGTGATTTTGAAGAGATGGGGAAGAACATTGAGAACATGCTGCAGAACAAGAAGACGAGTTCTCAGCTGAGCCGCGAGCGTGAGGAGGAGGAGAGGAAGGAACTGCAGCGCATGCTGATGGGTGATGAGGGGGCGGACCGGGAAAAGGGCAGGAAGGACAGACGAAAAGGACTCTGTATGAACAAAAATTATTATTTAGTACTATTACATTATTTCAAATAGTTTGTAGAAAATCTAAAATATAAATTTTAATAAAGCACTAATCATATGTTATATTGTAAATGTGTCTCCTGGTCTCTAGTCTCTCTGCACTAAAAATAAATATAAAAACATTGATAAATTTAAGTATATTCAGTGTAACATGTATTATAATTATTATAGTAATATCTGATCTTTGCCTGTAGTGATATATGTTTTTTATGCCTGTATGTCATATTTTGTGTGTGTTTGTAGCGAGTGCTCAATCTACCGGCTCTCACAAAGACGATGATGCATCCTCAGTGACGAGTCTGAACTCCTCTGCTACGGGGCGGCGGCTAAAGATCTACCGCACATTCCGTGATGAAGACGGTAAAGAGTATGTGCGCTGTGAGACCGTTCGAAAACCGACAGTCATCGACGCGTACTTGCGCATCCGATCCACCAAAGATGATGACTTCATGTGAGTATATATATTTCTGTCTGTCTCTTTGCCAATCTGTCTGTCTGTCTTGCTTTCCATCTGTCTCTCATTGACCATCTTTCCAATTTCCTGACTCTTATCTCTGCTTAATGTGAGTGAATTTTTTCTCACCTTTTTAACAAACTTTTTTTGTGTGTGTAGCCGTAAGTTTGCCTTGTTTGATGAGCAGCACAGGGAGGAGATGCGTAAAGAGCGCAGACGCATTCAGGAGCAGCTGCGCAGGTTAAAGCGCAACCAGGAGAAGGACAAGTTCAGAGGCCCTCCTGAGAAACGACCCAAAAAGGCCAAAGAGAGACCGGACCTCAAGGTGATAAACTCATTCCTAGTTGGGTTTTTTGAGTTACTTGGGTAATGTAGGTGAAATGTTAAGCCGGTTTGAAATTTGGACCAATAAGCATGAACTTAACACAATTTCTCTTTTTCTTTCCCCCCCTCAGCTGAAATGTGGAGCATGTGGTGCGATTGGTCACATGAGGACCAATAAATTTTGCCCGTTGTACTATCAGACAAATGCCCCACCCAGTAATCCAGTTGCCATGACAGAGGAACAGGAGGAGGAGCTTGAGAAGACTGTCATCCATAACGATAATGAAGAGCTGATTAAAGTGGAGGGAACAAAGATTGTCCTAGGCAAACAGCTCATAGAGAGGTGTGTTACGCTCGCATAAGCTTTGTGTAGTGTATATGAGAATATTATCATTTATTTAATTCGTATGTAACCTCTATATACAGCCTTCATGTTGTGTTGTTTGCTTATTGATTGCATATCATCATCTTTGGCATCGATAGCCATGTTAAAGACAGTTCCACAAGTCATACATGTATACACAAGTCAGTGACATTTCCATAGTATCTCCAATTCACTTAGCGTGCATATCTATCTGAGGAAACCAGAGTACCCGGAGTAACCTGATTGACCCCAGGTCCTTCTTTGCTGTGAGGCAACAGCACTATCCATATGATTTGTGTTAATAACCATGCTTGTAGTCTGCAATGGGTGTGTAGTATCGCTATTATAAGTATGAAATGTGCATGTTGTAGTGCCGATGAAGTGAGGAGGAAGTCTCTGGTGTTGAAGTTTCCTAAACAGCAACTTCCTCCCAAAAAGAAGAGACGTGTCGGCAGCACGGTCCACTGTGACTACCTCAATGTGAGTGTGTGTGTGTGTTTGTGTGTTTGCTTTCATGTCATTTCAGTTCTTTAATAATAACATGCCATTTCTGTCTGTAGCGTCCTAATAAGTCAATCCATCGGAGGAGGACGGACCCCATGGTCACTCTGTCCTCAATCTTGGAGAGCATCATCAACGATATGAGAGACCATCCCAATGTATAAACACACACACACACACACAGACAAACCACAAAGAACTGTAATTTGAAGTATTGACATGAGTAATTGCTATAGTAAAAATGAACAAATCTTGTAGTAGATGCGTGGGGTTCCATCTATTTATTTTTTATTGTGTGATTTGGGACACAGCCGAAGGTTGTATGTGCCTTTTAATAAAATTTTTTTGGTTTGTTATATGTTGTGTGTGTTTGTGTGTGTGCAGACTTACCCATTCCACACCCCGGTAAACAGTAAGCTGGTGAAGGATTATTATAAGATTATTACTCGACCCATGGACCTGCAGACACTGCGAGAGAATGTGAGGAAGCGTCTTTACCCATCCCGAGAGGAGTTCAGGGAGAGTGTGGAGCTCATAGTCAAAAACAGTGCAACGTATAATGGTACACAAACACACAGCCATATTTGGATAAATTTTAATTTAGATGTAGTTATAGAAATTAAAAGGAAAGGATAGTGATAATGTCATATTAGCTCTGCCCCATCAATCTTGTGATGGATCTTATATTGTATATGTGTTTATGTTCCAGGTGCAAAGCACCCCCTGACGCAGGTCGCTCAGGTGATGTTGGACCTCTGTGATGAGAAGCTGAAAGAGGTATTTTAAAAAAGTAATACCTTGTGTGTCATTGTTATAGTTTGTTTGTTAATTCTGTATGGTGTGTGTGTGTGTGTGTGTAGAAGGAGGAGCGTCTGGTACGTCTTGAGAAGGCGATTAACCCGCTGTTGGATGATGATGATCAGGTCGCCTTCTCCTTTATCCTTGATAACATTGTCACTCAGAAGATGATGGCAGTGCCTGAGGTGAGTGACCACTTCATGTCCTGGCCAATAACCCACAGTAGTGTTCAAAATAATAGTAGTCCAATATGACTAACAAGATTAATCACTGTCTTTGGTATAAATTATTTTGCCACATGGCAAACAATTTATCAGTTGATGCAGTAGATTCTTAGAAAATCAACAGACTCATTCATGTGATAAATCATTTTGAGTCTGTGTATTTGAATAATTAATAAAGTGATGTGTTCAAAATAATAGCAGCAGGGAGTTCACTTAGTGAGGTCAATCATTCTTTGCAGAAAAGGTGTGAATTATGTGGTTCTTATTTAAGGGTAAAGCCAGTGCATGTTGTATATATGCGTTTTTCCTTGAAAGCAAGAGATATATGAGTTGTTTGAGACAATGATCGATAGAACTGCATACTTTGATTAAAATGTTGATTGGAGTGGGTGATCGGCTGTTCGGCTGATGCTTTAAAATGAAAACCAAAACCAGTGTGACATGGAAGAAAATGAAAGTCTACCATTTTGAATGGATTGAAGAATAGCCAGAATGGTAAAGGCTCAGCCAATGATTAGCTCCAGGATAATTGAAGGCAATCTCCAGTTATTCTACCTGTGAACACTGTTATAGAAGACACCTGTCTGAAGCTAATCTATTAGTAAGAAGTCCTTGCAAAGTCCCACTGTTAAAAAAAAGTCATGTATTAAAGCAAATACAATTTGCCAAACAACACATCAACTGATCTAGAGTGAAATAGTGAAACATTTTGTCATCTGATGAAAATACAGACCCATTCTGAAAAAAATTTGAATATCATGGAAAAGTTAAATAATTTCCATAATCCATTCAAAAAGTTAAACTTCTATCGCTTTAAAGATTCATAGTAATTATTTGTTTATTTTTACATAATTTGCGCTTCCAGCTCATAAAACCTATGAAAAAAAATTAAATACTGTGGAGAAATCAGCCGAAACTATGTTGTGAAAGGACAAAATGTGGAAGGAGAAGATGCACCAGCAAAAGAGATGACAATGTGCTTCAGAGGATTATTAAAAAGAGAAGATCCAAGAATCTGGTAGAGATCCAGTAAGAATAGAATGAGGCACAGCCTCAAAAATCACCATTTTCAGACGTATTCGGAAGATGGGCTATTTTTAACTTCCAGCAGGACCTGGCTCCTGCCCATGCCGCCAGAAGCACCAGTCATATCATATCATTATCATCACAGTGTTTGACTGGCCAGCCGACTCACCAGACCTAAATCCCATTGAGAATCTATGGGGTATTCTCAAGAGGAAAATGAGGGTAATCAGACTCAAAAACAAAGACAAGCTGACGGCAAGCATCAAGGAAATCTGGGCTTCCATAACTTGGTGGCAATGCCACAGGCTGTTTGCCTCAAAGCCATGTCACATCGAGGTAGTGATTAAAGCAAAGAGAAGTAGTGACAACCTCCTGAGAAGTAGTGACAACCTGTTCTTGTTCTGCCCACTCACCTGAGGAGTCTTGAACACTTCCTGACTCACACAGCCTTACCTACGAATCCTACCCCATCCCACACACCCAACCTTATATAAAACGCACACTCCCAGCTTAATCACTCCCCTCTTTCTGTCTCATTCTCTCTTTTTCTCTTTTTTCCTCTTCCACACTCTCTCTGTCTCTCTCTATGTAGTCTTGGCCGTTTCATCATCCTGTGAATAAGAAGTTTGTTCCTGATTACTATAAGGTCATCACAAACCCCATGGATCTGGAGAACCTCCGCAAGGTAAGCATGCGAACGCGTTTGATTGTGTGTGTGTTCTGTTTGAGAATGATTTTTTTCTAATAAATGCACATGTTTGTTTAGAACATTTCTAAACACAAGTATCAGAATCGGGTTGTTTTCCTGTCAGATGTTAATCTGATCCACGCCAACAGTGTCAAGTACAATGGTAAGATACACACCTAATACAACTGCACTGTGTACACTTTTGTCTTTAACTCCTACTTTTCATAGTTGGTTAACTTAACACTGATTGACTCTGTGTATGTGTTTCTAACTCTCCAATTCTCTATCTGTGTGTGTGTTTGTGTGTGACTGTGACTGCAGGTCCTGACAGCTCTTACACTAAGACAGCTCTAGAGATTGTTAATGTTTGCAAGCTGACTTTATCAGAGGTAGGTGTTTGTGTGTGTGTGAGAGAGAAAGAGAGAGATAAATAGAACTTTATTAGTGACAGTGTTTATGGTAGCATGTTTATTTGCAAAGTGGGTAACTAGTGTATTGGTCATCATGTTATACAATTCATTTAATAATCAATTTAAGATTCGTGGGTGGCATGGTGACGCAGTGGGTTCGAGCCTTGGACGGGGCGACCTGGGAAATTCCTGTGTGGTGTTTGCATGTTTTCCCATTGTTTGCGCTTGATTCTCCTGGTACTCCAGCTTCCTCCTGCATTCCAAAGACATGCATGATTGGTTAATTGGTGTCTCTAAATTACCCATTAGTGTGTGATTGTGTGTGCGCCCTATGATGGATTGGCGCCATGTCTAGGGTTGTTCCTGCTCTCGTGCCCAGAGTTTCTGGGTGGACACCGGCTTCCCCGTGACTCTAAAACTAGGATTACGCGGTTATAGAAAATTTAGGATTTGTTTATGAAATGTTCAGGTATCAGTTTAGGATGTAGTGATTTATGTCCAACTCAATTTAGGAGTCATTTATTTTAAGAACTGTATTAAATTGTATACAATTTGTTTAAGAATCAGTTTAAGATTCACTTGTGATTTGTTTTAAAACCAGTATAAGATAAAACCAGTCAATTATTTCTCATGAATCACCAGAATATTTTTGAGACTTATTTAAGAATTTATGTTTAATTGCTTTGTGTGTGTGTGTGTGTAGTATGATGAACACCTGACTCAGCTGGAAAAGGATATCTGTACAGCAAAAGAAGCTGCTCTGGATGCTGCTGATCTCGAGAGTCTGGATCCACTCACCCCTGGACCTTATACACCTCAGGTACATACACACAATATTTCTTTATTACTCCTCAATTGTTTTTCTTTTCCCTTGCTTCCATTTTCTTTGCTTATCTTCTTATTTCTTCTTATCCTCTTACTGTCTTTCTCTCTCTCTTTCTCTCCACCTGATATGTTTGAGTGACTTTGCAGGGTGATGTTAGCCTGTTAGCTGAGGCTACGCTAGTTCCTCCCGCTTCTCAGAAACGAGGGGGGCAGGTACTCCTCTCTGTCTCCTATTTTCTGTCCAATTACCTCCATCCTTCCATTCCTCGCATTCTTCACCCATCTGTCCCCCTACATTCAATCTTTCATCTGCTCTGACTCCATCAATACATAATTTCTCTCACTGCCTGCTCAACTGAAACCTAAGTGTGTGTCTGTGTGTCTGTGTGTCTGTGTGTCTGTGTGTGTGTGTGTGTATATATATATATATGTAACTTTAATGCTACACCCTCTCATTACTGCATGTTTACACCATTGGAAACTTTTCAGTAAATGTATGGGTGTTTCAGGGCCGTGGGCGGGGCCGCATGGGAGAGGAAGAGTCTGATGTTGATATTGAAGGATTTGAAGACGATGATGATGGCAAACCCAAAACACCTGCTCCGGTAAACACACTCTATAAATATCATGATTTCGTGTTTTCTCTCTCACTTCCATTACTGTAATTTACATCACACACAGCATCCCCAAAGCCACCAGCATTGTGGTTGCCATTAGACACGGACAGTTTCAATATTCCTCTGTCCACACAGCAACGTTTCAATTCTTTCCACTTTGAAAAGTTTTCTTCTCTGAAGGAAACCGGGTTTTTCTAAACTACACATATTTCCCTCTGATTTATAAACTTCTCTCTGGGATTAATAAAATCATCTATCTATATGTTTATTGGTTAACACCACTACACATGACCTGCGTACCTAGGGCCTGTGGCCCTTAAATGTTTAGTTTTTAATTTTTCTCTGCTGTTTATTACAGAATAAATAATACCAGTATAATACCTATTGTTCAGCAGATGTTTATCTGCGTGTTGTTTTCCCTTAATTTCTCCACCCTCAAATCACCTAACCCCACTCTCAAAATCATAAGTGTGTCATGAACCTCTGCAAGCAAATCTATTGCACAATCTCTGTGTCATTGGCTTCCATGAAGTTAGCAGTAACGTATTGCAAAACCTTGCAAAATGGACCCGAAATCAGGATTTTAAAAACGTAAATAGAGGTAAGCGTCAAACAGTAAATATGCTGTAATAGTAAAAGTTAATAGCTAACAAGCAATTGTTTTGTGCTATGCATAAAGGACTGAGAGCCGAAGGCACAGGAATCAGTGCTTAATAAATGCTTAGTAAATGCAAAGTGTATGATGGGCTGAGAAATGTGTTGGGTGGGCTCCTTTGGTGCTTTTCACTGTTCTGTCCTGCCCTGCAATCCTATACATATAGTGCTATTCTTCATTTTATGTATAACCTGTATGTCCCGGGGACCTGTTTCATTTCATTGTGTTATGTACGTACTGTATATAGTTAAAACCCACATTACATGACTATTAGGTTGTAGTGTAGTATTTAGTAGATGATGGTAGTGTTAAGTAAATTATGGCATGTCAACCTACAATGGCGACATTGTGTCTTTGCGGAAATGGAAACTTTTCAAAGTGTAAATAATTAACGACCCACGTCTCACAGTGCTATTGATGCTAAGATGACAGAGAAACAGAGATGGAGGAAGAGGGAGACCATGTCTTTAACAATTTTGACTGCTTTTTTTTAACAATACACTCATCAATATATCAGTAACACCTGGCATCTGGTATTACTAATAGTGATCTGGTGGTATGTGATCACTAATAAAGTTCCTGTAGTTACATTAAAATCAGGTCTCATTCAACCTGAGACTTGTGAGAGAAAAAAGAAAAATCTGTTTTTAAGATGTCAGTTGTCGTGTTTGTGTGTGTGTGTTTGTGGAGTGAGTTCTCTTACTTTCGTGTGTGCATGCAAGCAAAATAAAGAAACACAAGCGATAACGGTGAAAGCAGGCACAGAAAAACATGAGCTGTGTATGCAGCACACCTTTATTAATGTCATACTTACACTAGCCAATCTAAATCACACTCTGGTGTGAACACAGAACATGGTTTGTTTGTGCCGTGTCAGTTTTTCTAATCATAGCCTTGCATCTAAGAATTATCTTGGTCAGGCATACCAAGGAAATTGTCTGGGGTATGATTCACTAATGTTATCGCCAAGTGTGCATGAATGACTTCAGTTGTGCAGCTGTCCCATTTAAATAATTACCAATAGGTGTAGTAGAGCCATAGAAAACCAACACTCAACTTTCATATGTACGATTCTGGTTTAATTAGCTTTAATTAGTGGGGTCTTTCATTCTGTGAAATGACAGGTCTTATTCAGGTAGATCCTAGTCAACGATGAAGCCAACACATGTTGTACATGTGCATTTCTCTCTGAAAACCTTAGAAAAAGGGGTAATTACATTGTTCAGAAGAACAGCTTACTTTAATTAAAATGTCGATTGGAGAGTGGAAAACGTAATAAGAATTGCAGAAAATAATCGGCTGCTTAGATAAAATGATTTCTAATTCTTTAAAATGGAAACCAAAACCAGAGACAAATGGAAGACACTACTTCCATGGAGCATACCATTTGAATATATAAAATAATAGCCAAAATGTCAAAGGCTTAGCCAGTGACCAGCTCCAGGACGATCAAAGACAGTCTCAAGTTACCTGTGAGTGCTGCGACAATCATAAGATGCCTGTGTGATGCCAAACTGCAAAGGGGACCCGCTGTTAAAAGGCGGTATGTTCTGAAGAGGATGCAATTTGCCAAAGAATACTTCAACTGGCCTAAAGACAAAATATTTTTGGGTACAAGGGCCACAGACACATTGTCAGGCGACCCCCTAACACTGAATTCAAGCCACCCTGCACTCAGCATGGTACTACAGGCATCATTATATGGGGATGTTTATCTTACTATGATGTCTGGCCTATATATATATATGGATCTCTTGCATATATAAAAATAATTAAAACGGTCATGTTGCTTTATGCTGAGGAGGTAATGACCTTGAAATGGATGAAATACAGAGAAGCTGTGGAAAGTTGCCAAATCATTCTGGGCAAGTCATTAGCATAAGGGTTTATTTACTTTTCAGTTTAATTTAATTCAATTTTATTTATAAAGCGCTTTTAACAATGAGCATTGTCCCAAAGCAGCTTTACAAAAAACATATTTTTCCACCAATAATGTGAATGTTCTAAGGATGTGTCCAATACACATGAAATATTGTGTGATATCAAGTTAAGCACATTTTGTTTGTCTATACTTGATACTGAGATGTAGATCAGATCACATTTTATGACAAATTAATGCAGAAAACCAGGTAATTCCAAAGAGTTCACACACCTTTTCTATGTATAAGTCTCAAATCAGAAAACAGATTGTATAGTATGGAAATGAATATTAAATAATTAAATTACATTTCTCTCATTACAGTATGGATATTTCATTTGTAATTAAACATCTACTCCTGCAATTACAAAATAGTGGGACACAGTAGTAGAGCTACTAATGCATAAATGCTGGTTTCAAACATTAGATGTCAACAAGTTCCATGTATCATATTCATGATATAAAAGTGTAAAAGCAACACATGATAGGTTGGATTTTTATTTTCAATATCCCACTTCTTTGTATCAAAATACTGTAAAATCAGGTTTAATTTTGGCTTATTCTTTGCTGTTGGGAAATGCACACATTTTAAAGCCAGAATATATATTTCATAGACTGTCCATCGAAAACAGTCCAAATTGGTTCAAATTTGTAGGGAATGTCTGTATTTTGTTAATGGTACGGGGTATCTAATGAGGACATAAAGCAGACATGGGCTGCTAAAATTGGTTTAAAACTCTGACGTGCATGTCATATTCATAACTTGCAATCAGTAATCATCTACCAAGTCTTAAATCTCCTACTTTTTTATTTCCTGGTGTAACTGAAAGGAGCAGAACTTACAGAAGACTGCAGATATCAGTGAATCAGACAATGAAGTGTAAGGGGATATGCAGGGGTTAGACAGTGAAACTGAAACACCTGGTTTTAGACCACAATAATTTATTAGTAT
>JAOUQT010000027.1:8387435-8398714 GCA_025769995.1 Xyliphius kryptos | reverse complement strand
CCCCCACCCCCCCGAACCTCATAAAGGAATAAGCGGAAGATAATGAATGAATGAATAAACTCCAAAGCCATCACTCATTCAAAAAAAGCTGTGTTTCAAATTTCACATTATTATTACGTTCTCCCCCGTTGCACAACATGGGTATTCCACTAGTATAAATATATCAGATGCAGTCATGGCTCTAGAAGTGAGGTGACTCCACGGCAGAAGGAGTGCGCAGTGCGACCCTGTCTTACAGTTTTAATGAACTATGAAAACACTTCAGTCACAGCTTTAAGTTTCCCAATCGTTCTTTTGAGATTCTCTGAAAAGGGCTTTGATCAAATCATGGGTCACATGAACACATTGTTCCAAAGTAAAGCAGAATTATTACTGGCTGTAGTCTTTAGGCCGCGAATGTCCTACAAATCAGGCCTTCCATAGTTGAGTCCAGGAGATGTCCGACCCAGAGGTTTTACGTCCTGATATTAGAATCCGGGTAAAGATCATGTTGCATCTGTGGATTAATTAAGACAGAAATACGAAGGGTTTCATGCAGAAAGGTTATTAGGACTGCAGTTTCTTTTCCTCTTTGACGCTTTAGCACTTTGTCTTCCCCACATTCCCTACTTAGAGCCTGTGGTCTTTATGCTGCATTAAACATACAGACAGGAGTTCTGTGAATATTTAATATGGATTAATGCATTAAGGCTTTTTAAATGTTGACGAAACCTCTCTGTATTCCTGTCTCTTAGTAAGAGGATGCACATCTCCAGTATGTATGAGCACTGTATGCAGATGAAGCACCTGTCGCAAGAATTCGTTTTGCTGCAGGTCACACAAGAAGAGTTCCTCTGTATGAAGGCTCTCCTCCTTTTCAGCATCAGTGAGTTACCACCAAATGTCTCAGTCAGTAAACTTCACTGCAATCATGGCCTCCACTTCACACCGAGAAGGTTCTGGGTTTGATTCCAGCCATAAGTTACAAGATCCTCACTGTGTGGTGTTTGCATGTTATCCCTGTGTTTGTACATGTCTTCTTTTGCAGTGCAAATGTGCTATTATTTGGGTGTTGTATGATTTCCATTACTCCCATAATGCACCTCCACCTCACTCGCCACCAATGTATCCTCCAAATGGCCACTTTAGAAGGTTCACCTCATGGACATTCCATCTTTGAAGAATGTTTTGAGATTCATGCCACAAAGAATTAAAGATAAGAAGAGAGTTCAACACCGACACTAGCAAGGTGTACCTAATAAAGTGGCCGTTTAATGGATATGTTGATGGAGATGGCTGTTTAAAAAACATGAGGTAAAATGTCTGAACTTGGAAAAACATTTTCTGCATAAAGTTCCAGTTTTTAATGTGAAATGAGTCCTAGATGAAAATGCATACAGTAATGACAACCTTGTATCAACATGAGGAAATCCAGAGCATACTAATGCTGTTCCACAGTGAAGTGTTCAACCAGCCGTGTGTCTGTACAATTCAATCAGTATTCTAAATGTCCTGAAGCTCATCACTCACCATCGAATGCTTTTTAATCATGTGTAAATCTTAAGGGGTGGTTTATCAGTTCACCGCCATGTGGCTGCTCTGAATCTAATTGAAGAAATGACACCGTACATGACACAGACACACCCCTCCATCCTCTTCAGGTGTTCCACTGCTGCAGCATTCCAAAATCCAGCACCCTGCATACATTGAACAACTGCATGCAAGTGTGTGGGAACAGTTTGGGTCCTGACCTTTTCTCACTCTCTCTATTTCACTTGTCTTGCTCTCTCTCTCTGTCTCACTGTACCTTTGTGTCTCACTGTTTTTCTCTATTTTACTCTCTGTCTCACTCTTTCTGTCTTGCTCTCTCACCGCATCTCTCTGTCTGCCGTCTGTCTAATCTTTGGTAAAATAAAGCGTAAAAAGTAAAAAAAAAAAAAAAGTCTCTCTCTCACTCTGTCTCACTCTCTCACCCTCTATCTCTCTCAGTTCCTGTGGATGGTCTGAAGAGTCAGAAATACTTTGATGAGTTGCGGCTGACGTACATTAACGAGCTGGATCGTCTGGTTAATTACGGCAGGAAAAGTAACTGCGCCGAACGTTTTTATCAGCTCACTCGCCTCATGGACTCCCTGCAACCGGTAACCTTACACACCTGTCTCACTTTCTCTATTTCTCTGTTCCATGATTTTTTTTGTTCCTGTTCTTGCTCCTTGGTCTTAATTTTACTGAGTCTTTTCCTTTTTTACCTTCTCATTGTTTTTTTTTTTCTTCTTTTCTTTTTCATGTCTTAATCACGTCTCCGTTTTTGTCTCCTGCAGATTGTGAGGAAGCTGCATCAGTTCACCTTTGATCTCTTCGTTCAGGCTCAATCTTTACCCACAAAGGTCAGCTTCCCAGAGATGATCGCTGAAATCATTTCGGTTCAGGTACCGAAAATTCTCGCTGGTCTGGCTAAACCCATCCTGTTCCACAAGTCAGTGACCCCGCGCTCCCTCGTGTCCAGCCTGGCCACGCCTATTCAGCCAGACCTGGCTTGATCCAGTGCAGCTCGATCCGGTTCCTCAGCTTCTGCACCATTTTGTTAGTGGTTTCGCAGAGGGACTTAAAAATCTTCATTTTTACTTTGACTCTCGCTCTTTCTTCTTTCCTCTCTCTTTCTCACCCCCCTCATGTGAGCCCTCGCTCTGTCTTTTTCTCCTTTCTTCAGAAAATGTGGGTAAAATCTGAGGAGGACCATTACACCATTACGGCGGTCTATCTTCTGCTCAAAGATAATTTCACATCATTTTCTCACACGGACCGCGGCGTCTTTCTCTCGCTTTCTTTTTACCTCTCTGTCTCTCGCCCGCTGTCTTTTTTTTTTTTCCAGCAGTTATTCCTGAAAAGTCTGAAGAGCTACGCTGTGTTACCTTACCTGGTGGACAGATTTTTTTTTTTTTTTTTTTTTTTTTTTTTAAAGAAAGAAAAATGAAAGAAAAAAAACGAAAAAGAAGAGAAAAAACACCTTGGTTTGATCTGAGCCCTGAAAGACAAAATGTGCACTAGAAAGTTTCCCTACAGAAGCACTTCTCTGTTTACTTTACATATGATTCTATGCATTTTGGGGGAAAATAATAATAAAAAGGTCTAAAAGGTAAAAACTGCCATATGCTTGCACCTTTTAAAAAAAGACACCTAAAACCAGAATAAAGCTAAAACACTGCTTCCTTTCTAAATTAAATCACAAACAAAACCACGACAATCGTAACGTGCTTATAACCTGTGCCTGAATTTCGTTATGTTTACTTTGTTAAGAAATCTCTCAGTTGAGCATAACTCTCATTTGCTAATTCTTTAGAACCGACTCATGGCGATAAAAGGACAATAAATAAAGTGAAAAGTAGATATTATTCATCATTTACCTCAAATACAGTCTATTAGCCAAGAAAATGCTAACTGAGCTAAACCAAAGTTTAGCATTATGCAAACCAGTAACAAAGCTAATGCGGTTAAAACATAGCACTCTGGCATCTTCAAAAAAGGCTAGCCATATTAGTCTAATGTACTTTTGGGTTTTAGTATCCAATTGTCATCTAAAAAATTACTTTTCTTTAATAATCACCTCGACAATGCTACAATGCGTGCTGTTAGCTGTATGAGCTTGTTGTTTTTTTAATCTGGTATTAGGGTTACTTGGTAACAAGAAAGCTTTATCTAACAGTGAAACATGAATAAAATTAAAACCAAATTTATTAGATTTTAACTTTGATGACAGTAAGATCATTGTTATAGCTAACAAATTAGCATCACACATGCTTGCTAAAACTAGCTAATTACTTAGCATCATAAAGATTTCTGAGTTATCTTTATGGTAAAGATGTGACATATCTAATTATGTAGCATAATAAAAAACCTTTTAGCAAGAATATCACGAATAATAAGCCTCTTAGCTAACAACAACCATCATCAACACTTATGGATAAGTGAATCTATGAACAAATTAGCATATCTGCTTAATATTAACCATTCTTAATTACAAATTAGCTTGAATAATCCTTATCTTAAACAGCATTGATCCTCTGAATTATCGGCCCTGCTAAAATAGAACATCATTGACATTTTTTTGCCAAAATTTTCATAGCTAATAAATCAGCATCATGAAAGTTAATCATAAAAAGCCTCAATGATGAAAGTAACTTATTATTTAATAAAGTTTTAGCAAACGCTTAAGTTAAACGCTTTTTAACATAATAACGTTAACAATTTAGCATCATTGCAATGTGTTGGTTGAAATAAGCTAACTTTCTTTGCAGTCACATTAGCATTTATTTGCACAGATCTTTTAAATGAAACATAAACTGCCCCTAAAGCTCCTTGTGGGTGTAAATAATTATTTGGGCTCCTTATGAATAAGTAATCCTGGAAATCGATTTCCGTGCTCATTGCAGACAGCAGTAACAATTCAATTGTTTTTTCTGTCTTTAAAGACACACCCACATTTTGCTGTTGTTACTATAACCTACAGCTAAAACTCGATGCTTGTAAATGAATGTAGATGTAATGTACGTCATTTCACTGCTTTTAACATAAAGCTTTTGAATATTGTTGCATGGTTGGGTTTTTACACCTACAGCGTAATCTCTTTTTATGATGTTTTTCAAACATCACATCTGTTTCTGTCTGTGAAATTTTGTTGATTTTTTTTTTTTAAAGCTTCTGCACTTGGATGTAAATCTTCCAGCTCACCGCTTTAGCCTTTATCGTAGCACCAGTTCCCGTTTTCTTCTAAGCAATAAGTTAGTAGTGCTTCAGAAAGTCACAGATTTTATCAGAATTTACAAATTTATACAAAAAACAATCTTTTAATATCTTTTTGTTCCCCAGCACCACCTTAATTAAGATGTTGCATTTATGCTAGGTTCTTTATCACAGTAAACATAATTAGCTAGCTGATAACATAGAACAGATCGACTAATATCACTTATAAGCTAAGTTACTATAAATAAGCTGTCAGCTGCATGCTAGTTAACATCTACCACCACACTAGCATATTTATTTATTTTGACAGCATCTTAGCTCGCTAATCACACAGCTGAACCAGTATAAAGTGTATAAGTTAATATGGCTTGTAACCAAAATAGTTTCGCTAAGTAATAAATGCTCAGTAGTTTATTTAAAATAGTGCTAATTTTTTAACTAAGTTAGCAAAACAAATGCGGCATCACCGATTTCTCCTGCTACTTAGCTTATTTACATTGCTACAGCGAAAGCTAAAGTTCTAATAAACAGTAAAAAAAAAATATCTTTAACCAACACTAACTGTTATCTATCTTACTGGCAAACATTGTAGCATCGCTACGACCATAGCTAAGTTAAGCTATGCTAAATAGTCGGTAGTGAAAAGTCAGTTTTTCTTCTCACTCTCTGATTCTCTGATGTGTGTTTCATCTTTTTTTTTTTGTGCTTTCATTTTGATTTAAACTGAAAAGCTTCATTTGAAAATTATGATTTAACTTTTAACAGTTCGTACTTTGTAGTAATCATTTTAAATCTGTATTCATTAAGATGGTGAACTTTGTGATTGAGCAGATTCACAGAACTCTAATGACGACATCTCATTAACTAACACTTTTGAGTACAACCTTGTGAGAAATCAATGTTAACTGATAATAAGCTTAAACTAATAATTAGACTAAACAGATAATCAGACTAAACGGTATAATCAAAATACCACTTCCATGCTCATGCTCCTATTGAACAATGCTTAACATGTAAGTAACGTCAGTGTGATTCCATTCTTTGTTTTTACAAAATCAAATGTTAAACTTGAATAAACACCAAAAATATATTATATACATATATATATACATAATAAACGCTCATTATATAAAAATAAGGAAATTTAAAAAACAACCTAAAGTAAACGTTACATTTACAAAAAGACAAATGAGCCCCAAATTACAAATGACAAATAATTAACATCTGGGTGATTATTCCACATAATTAAATACTTAAAATTTAAGTTAAGATCTCATGTTAAACATATGATTAACTTGCATAAAACTTTAGAGTCAATTATTAAAGTGGGTCAAAACAGTCAGAAGCAGTCATGGTAGATTAGCAGAGTATTAGGCTCTTATTTTGAAGGTTGGGGGTTTAAATCCCAAGCCCATGAATGTGGCCCTTGAGCAAGGCCCCCTGAACCCTCAGTGCTTTAGGGGTGCAGTACGACAGCTGGCTCAGTGCTCTGACCCCAACCAGGTGAGATTCTTGTAAGTTGCTTTGAATGAAAGTGTCTGCAATATTGTGTAATATATACAATATTTATATTTTGGAACTTCTCTACCCCTTTCATTTAAACAGGAATCTTTGTAAGAAAATAAATGGTCAGTAATAAACGGTGCGAGTTTTGTCTGCGCTTCGTCGAAACACCCAGATGTTTATTTTATTTCCATATTTGTTGAAGTGTTCTGGCGTTGCAGTGTTTCGGTCCGATCCTCTTCTGTCTTCCTTCTTTTGTTCATGTTCTTAAAGCCTTGTTCCTCATCTCTACACTTTCACCTGCTCTCTCTCTCCTGTCCTCTGGTTCTTTGTAAGGTGTGAGGTCCAGAGTAGTAGTTTATTTGTTAAAGAAATCAAGGCCACCTTTTTATTTTCAGCACAGCCTCGGGCTAAATACTTAAATCTTCAATTAAATCATGTAATCGTGGTGTCTGTCAGGTGGCACGAACCACGGCGTCTCCTAATAACAGTGCAGAATGCAGATTTTTGGTGGCATGACTGCATAATATCCCGCCGCTTTGGTATGTAGATTGCTTTTTAAGAAGCTTGGGAAGCAGCACGGCTGTCGCTCCAGCGAGCCCCGGCCGGGGCTCCAGGCGCTGCTGGGGAGGCTGTTTTTTTTCCCTCTCAACAAGCCTCGCTTTTCTTGTTTATGTCGGCTGAGGAGAAAACGAGCCTGTCATGGTGAAGACGTGAAACCCCTCTCACAGGTGTTTACTGAGCTCATTAGCATCCTGAAGTCGAGCCGCGTACAGGCTCAGAATGATGCCCGAACTCAGTCGCTTAATTAAATCATAAACTCCACTTTGATCTTTGTTATCGTCCAGAAACGGAGGCGTGTTTCATATTTGATCAGTACGTTTTGTTCGGGCTTTTCTTTCTATATGTAGTATATAAAATTAATGTGCTGCTACTAGCATGCTTAGCCTTTTCTAACCCAACCTCCCTGACTGCAGCTTCTCCTCAGAACCTTCTCTGATGTCGTGGAAAGACGTCTTTGTTTACTCTTCTTGCCCAGGTGCAGTTTGTAGTTTTTAATAAACTTATAACCAAGTGGTGCTGATTTCTGTACTGAACCTTTAAGGTGTAAACAAAACATAATGAATTAAACTCTTAGAGGACTGAATGGCACGTTTACTAAACACTGTGTAAAATCAGAGCGTCACAAATACAAAATACTGGAGTACGAAGTAAAACGTATCAAAAAGCTGCTTTGTTAAAAGTCAATTAGCGTTTTTCAAAATCTGTGTTTGTCTTTACTACAAAAAACGATGGCGCTGTCAGATTAAACTGTTTTGTTAACTTGCACCATTAAAGGCATTTACGCACACAGCACAATATGATGTTACGAATTGTTTCACATGACAGTATATATATATATATATATATATATATATATATATATTTGAATTTTACCATTTATATGTGACTTTTTAAAAAATGCTTTATTCGCAACAGTAAGAAAGCTTTTAGTCAATCAGGGCGACATTTGTTAAAACATTATTTTTAGACACGTTAAAATGTGAAACCTCTTTGTGATTGTGGTGTCTTGTTTATTTTCAGACTTAAAAACAAGGGCATCAAAACTGATGAATAATTGAGAAATCTGACCATAAGAACGGTGTGTGTACGATCTGCGGGCCGTAAACCACTGTGTGATGTGATGAAGCTAGGTAGCTATGTCTTTCATAAAACGTTGTGAACACTACACACTTAGGTTCACATCGTGAAGTGCACTTTGAAGCCAACAAAATTTTATATAGAACCTCAGGAAGAACGTTACGTGGACGTACAGGGTCAAATGTAGCAGAATGAAAGTTTTTCATAATTTACTTAAGTGCAGAAACAAAGGCCAACATTACAATTTATCTGCTGAGTTTTGTCTTTTAGTTATTCAGGTCTATTTTATCGCCATATCTGGTTGAACTGAGATTATTTCAGAATATTGGTAATAAACCTGGAGCCAACATCATCTTCAGTTGTCTCAACATTGTAAGTAGCAAAGCCATATTCAGGATCGTAACCTAAATTTATGGGTTCGTGTGTAAACGGAACACCAGCCTGAAATTTCAGATAAGTTTTGTTACGAATCCGAAACCTGTTCGTTTGTCAGTTTTTAAAGTCTACTAAATATTTATAGAATTTCATGTCGATTTAAAAGTAATTAAAATTCAATACATATCACACACATACATTCAGTTTTAAACCATCAAATTAATAAGTGGGAGACAAAAACATTAACTTAAAGACATTAATGTTTGATTTTATGTTTTATATTTCAAAATTAAAACTAGAAGTAACCTAAAAACCAATAGAACTTTCTAGCAGTAGGAACCACTGCCCCTATTTTTTGTGATTACATTTAAAATTACAAACTGCACCTTCAACGATGTCTAGTTCTCAAATTTAAACTACGATAATTATTAATGCATTGAACTATAAACAAACTACATGCACTTGTTCTGATGTTAAATATTCAAGCCGGTGTCTGTTCTTTATGAAGTGCTTTAGTGCTTGCCTAGTGCTTATGTTGTTATTAACGTATCTAGTGTCTGTGCAGTGATAACGTAGTGCTTACATAGTTCTAATGAAGTGTGTATTTAGTGAAAACACTGCATTTGTATTTTTGCCATCCAAATTCAATGCCTTAAAGACCTGTCTTTTAAACTCGTTGCACTTAAGCTAGTTTCACTTTTTTTATATGAAGCTAATGTCCTTGCAGTTAGTTGATTGTAGTTGAAGAACCACCAAAGGTTTGTTAGTGTTTTTTTCGTTTCTCTCTCAGCATGCATGCTGCTTAACGTAAAGCCAAAGTTGAATCAGAAACAGTCTGTTAAAAAACAAAGCAATACATTTAAAATAAACTACAACTTTCTACTTACTGAATGTAGATTAGAGAACGTTTCTAAACCCCTGCTTAAGGCAAAGCTACTAAAACGTAAAAAGCCTCGAAGCGTTGATGTAATGACAGTTCCATTGGGTGGATATTCTCTCCATCCTTTGTTTTGTTTAGTTTTTTCTTTGTGTTTAAGTGTAACTCTGTCTTTTGTTTTGCTGATGTGACAATAATTGTGACAACTTTTATGAAAATCCTCCACCTTTTAACTAACGAGCCTGTTTTTTTAATTAAGCGCTTTTTTGCAAAATTGAAAAGTCTTTAAAGTTTAAAAAATGGTCAAGAAGTTTTAAAAGCCATGTATTTAACTCTATTTTTGTTGGATTGTATTTGTTTTGGTGTAAATCATATGGTAACTGTACATTGAGCCTGATTTTCTTCAATGCTATTGGCTGTTAAAAGTATTGGTACGAGTGTTTCCTTCGCTTTTTGAAGAAAAAACAAACAAATAAAACTTTTTTTCTTAGTAAACGGTTTCTTGTTGTGTGTTTTCAGGCTTTACGTTTTTGTTACTTAAACCTTTGTAAGTTTATAGTCGTTTTTTACCAAATGTTTGGCGTTATTATACACGCGACTTTAAAAACATGCTATGTTAACATTCATCTTTGTTAAAAATGGATAGATTTTGTCAAGCAGATGTGTAAAACAGGCACGAGCGTCACGATACTGAGGATTTTTACATGTAGCTTACTGTAAATTTGTTTTATTTGTCTGCACTCTACTAAATAAAATGATCGACCTTGTGTTTTGTGTGGAAATTTGTGTTTTTTTAAAAATATATAGTTATAAATGGTTTACTGTCTAAATATAAACATCATAAAACTGCACAACCTTATTCAAACCAACATTTTAATGGGTATGTTGTTCTATAATTTAAGGTTGATTATATAAAACAGTGGGTTTGTTCCATTATTACTGAACTCTGTTCCAATAAATACTCGCCACTAAAACAACATGAGGCCAAAACTTTAAGGCTATTACAAAAAAGTAAGTAAATTTTTATTACATTTACCCAACACTCAATTAAATGACTGCTGTGTCATATGTTTATACAAATTATATTTAAAAAAATTATAATAAAATGACAGATGAAAATTAAATAGATCAGATAAAAGGTTGGTGTAAGTGTTTTCAGGTGTGGGGCTGATTGGTGTATATGGTTTCAGGTTGATTGTGTAAGTTGTGTGGGGTTCTTAGGGAAAGTGGTTTTAGGTGTGGCGTTGTTAAGGAAAGTGGTTTTAGGTGTGCGTTTTTTAGGGAAAGTGGTTTTGGGTGTGGAGTTGATTGTGTAAGTTGGTTCAGGTGCGAGGTTGTTGGGGAAAGTGGTTTTAGGTGTGCAGTTTTTTAAAGAAAGTGGTTTTAGGTGTGGAGTTGTTAGGGAAAGTGGTTTTGGGTGTGGGGTTGTTAGGGAAAGTGATTTCAGGTGTGGAGTTGATTGTGTAAGTTGGTTTCATGTGTGGAGTTGATTGTGTAAGTTAATTCAGGCTGTGGGGTTGTTAGTGAAAGTTGGTTCAGGTGTGGAGTTGATTGTGAAAGTTGGTTCAGGTGTGAGGTTAATTGTATAAGTTGGTTTAGGTGTGGAATTGTTGGAGAAAGTGTTTTCAGATGTGGAGTTAATTGTGTAAGTTTGTTTCAGGTGTGGTGTTGATTGTGTAAGTTAGTTTAGATGTGAGGTTGTTGGGAAAAGTGGTTTCAGATGTGGAGTTGATTGTGTAAGTTGTTTCAGATGTGGAGTTGATTGTGTAAGTTAGTTTAGGTGTGGGGTTAATTGTGTAAGTTGGTTTAGGTGTGGTGTTGATTGTGTAAGTTGGTTTAGGTGTGGGGTTAATTGTATAAGTTGGTTTAGGTGTGGTGTTGATTGTGTAAGTTGGTTTAGGTGTGGTGTTGATTGTGTAAGTTAGTTTAGGTGTGGGGTTGATTGTGTAAGTTGGTTTAGGTGTGGTGTTGATTGTGTAAGTTGGTTTAGGTGTGGTGTTGATTGTGTAAGTTGGTTTAGGTGTGGTGTTGATTGTGTAAGTTGGTTTAGGTGTGGTGTTGATTGTGTAAGTTGGTTTAGGTGTGGTGTTGATTGTGTAAGTTGGTTTAGGTGTGGTGTTGATTGTGTAAGTTGGTTTAGGTGTGGTGTTGATTGTGTAAGTTG
>JAOUQT010000027.1:8365913-8387335 GCA_025769995.1 Xyliphius kryptos | reverse complement strand
AGGAGGCCCTACACCATACTAATACATTATTGTGGTCTAAAACCAGGTGTTTTAGTTTCATTGTCTAACCCCTGTATTTAGTTTAGTAGCTAGTGTATGTAGTTTTCTAAGCAGCATAAACAGAGTTAGCTAGTTCGTATTTAGTTTTCTAAGTAGCATGTATTGTTTAATATCTATTGTGTGTAGTTTTCTAAATAGCATATGTAGTTAAGTATATAATGTATGTAGTTCTGAAAGCAGAATAAATAGTGTAGTAGCTAGTGTATGTAGATTTTATCTTCAAGAAATTAAATAATCACAGAATTTCGCAAAAGATGTCTGCTCCCAGTCATGAGCAGTGAAATATTGACTCAATGTCTGTGTGCTACCTGTCAGAAATCACCTAAAAAGATTTACGTACAGAAAAAAAGCCAACGTTAACACCTAGACAGAGAAGAGCGAAATTAGAGTGGCCTAAAGGAAAGAAATCTTGAACTGTGCATAAATGGATGAAAGTGGATCTTCAGTGATATGTCATGAATTTGCATTGGGCAGAGCAATGATGCTAGAATATTTGTTTGATGTTGGGCCAGTCGTTTTTGATATGGAGCCAGCACATCAGTTAAAGATACGGGGGCGACGAAAGTCATTACATCTTAAATAAAAGCCATTTAGTCATTTATTTTCTTCCTCTTAATTCACAAAAGGTTAAGGGCCAGCCGGTGCCCACCCAGCAACAATGGGCAGAACAATTCTAGACAAGGCGCCTATCCTTTGTTTGGCACATACACATACAGACTCACACACTAAGAGCCACTTTAAAAAACACTTAGCATGCATGCCTTTGGAATGTGGAAGGAAACCGGAGTTCCTGGAGAAAACCCACGCGAACACAGTGAGAACATGCAAATTCCACATAGCAATTTTCCAGGTCACCTCACCTGACGATTGAATCCTGTGAGGTGACAGCACTACCACTTGTGCCCCCCTAAAAGCCAAAGTCTACATTGAAATTTGGACACTGTTTTATTCCATCATTTGAAAGGATATTTGGTGATGATGACTTCATTTTCAAAGATCACAGTGCTACAGTATCTTGCTATAAGTCAAATAACAAACTTTTTCTAAATAGAGACATTTAATACCAATGACATATAGTCCGTATCTCAATCCAGTTATTAATCTTTGGTTGAAATTGAAGAAAATGGTCAGTGAAAGTCTTCAAACTGCAAAACAGAGACAGTTGAATACAGAATGATGAAGAATACTTTTTCATTTTTTAAGTCTATGCCTCAGAGAATTCAAGCTCTTATAAAAGCTGATTGTGGTGCAACAAAGTTGTTCAACAAAGTTGTGCAATGTTTTTACCATGATTTTATAATTTTCTTATAATTGAGTGATGCCATATTTATGCCATGCTACTGACCTTCTTTTTAAGAGGAATTATTGGATCAGAGCCATTATTTGAATTATAATTTTCCTAATTTTTATTTCTGCCAAGTTCCCATATAAGAAAAAAATGTGAGGTTTCCCTCCTCTACATGGAGAAAGAGTGAGTGAAACAAACGGAGCCACTAGAACGGGCTTCCTTCAATGAGCTGTTATCCTTATAATAATACTGCATGCTCATTTACTGATTTATTTAGATTTATTCAAGAACAGCACTAGCTTTTGTTGTTTTCTGCAACACAACATGCATTTTCAGTGACTTTAAAGTGGACAAATATGACCTTTGTGACTTAGAGCTCAGACTGTTTGTTGTATGTGGTAAGAAAAAAATTGCGACACTCATTTTTTTAAATTGCCATTTGTTAGTTTTTGCCAATGAATTCTGTACATATTTTAGTATTGCTTTAAAGTGTCTTTTTACATAAAACAATTAATGACCTTCTGCCTCTGCAGACTTCATTTGAATACTACAAATCTAGATAACAACTTTCCATGTATGCAATTTATGATAACTTCCTCTACCTTAGTTTTCTAGCAACTTAAATTTTAAATTAGCTTCGTTCATAAAACAGTATGTTGTATATATAGAGAGAGCAAGAATAACTTGTTCCAGTATTGTCAGCGCTAAATGAATAAAAACTATCTGCAGTATTGTCGTTTATTAATCAGAATCGGTATAAGCAGTATAAGAGGAGTAAAAGACAGGAGACATTCCATGAGCAGATAGTAACCACATAACTCTGGTTTTCATTCTGACAGGATTCCGTAACCTTCACGTGGACGATCAGATGACGATGATCCAACATGCTTGGATGGCGGTGATGGTCTTTGCTCTTGGATGGAGATCCTACAAGAACGTTAACGCTCGCATGCTCTACTTCGCTCCTGACCTGGTCTTCAATGAGTCAGTGTTTATTTCTTTCTTCATCTTTCCTTATATACTGCTTTATTGAATCACCATCTTATTTTCTTTGATTCAGAGCTTACTATTCTCATTTGCATTTAAACGTCATTTTCCTTATCTATCATTTCTCATCATCTTTCCATTTCTTTCTTCTCGTTTTATTTCTCTTGTATTATTTCTTATTTAGCGTCTATCTGTCTATCCTTTGAGCCTGTACTTCTGCCTCTTTTTCACTGTCATATATTCCTTCTTTTTTCTGTGATCGATAAGTCTATTAACTCTTTCTCTCATATTTCTCTCTTAATTTCCCCTCCTCCTACTTTACTATAGACTTTTAGCATTTCCTCTCTCCTCTTCCTCACTCTCTCCATCTACAAGTTCACAAAATCATCTTTTTTTTATTTTCCTACAGATTTGCGACTACAAATTTCTGTCCTGTCCTGTGATACAAAATAACACAACAAAAAACACAAAAAGCCAACTCATTCAGGCATTTCAGTGAGTAAGTACAGAATACAGTACTGTAGAAGTGCTGTTTTTGGACAAAGGTAAAATAAAATTAACTGATGATAAGGAAAGACTTATAGTTGGTGTTTTGTGTTTTTTCTTTCTATCTATTGGTCAGCACACTCTGCAGATTAGCACCGGCTTTATAGTTGTGCCTTCAGCTGTTCATCTCAGCCCATCCCTACCTAGCGTCCCATCCACACCCCCTCAGCTATCTATCTCTACACATCTCTACCAACCTATCTATCCATGCTAATTTCAACTGTCCATTCCTGCACATCTGTACCTAGGTATCCATCCTTGTCCATCCTTACCCAGCTATCCATCCACATCTATTTCAGCTACACATTTCTACGCGGTTGACACCTACTTAGCTGTACATCCTGCACATCTCTACCCAGCTACCCATCCAGACACCTTAGTTGTCCATTCCTGCACATTTATACCCAGATACCCAACCACACCTACTTCAGCTGTTCATCTCTGGGCATACCAAGCAAGTTACCAAAATAACCAAAAACACAAAAGCAGGCAAGAAAATGAAAAATAGAGTATAGTAGAGACTGTTGTATTGAATATTAAAGATCAAATACGTTCAAACTAAAGATGGATTACGTTCCTCATAAAGCTCCTACACCCTCAAAATTAACCTGTAATGCTTTTAAGATCATGGGAAAAAAGCATCATGCTTCTAAATTGAGTAAATATGAAGGAGGTCATTTTCGGGTCAGGTGTGCATAATGCTCTTCAAAAAGCAAGAAATGTGAATCATGTCGGTTTCAATAAGGCTGTTTTGTGCTTCCTTTTGAATAAGTTTCTAAATTCACAGGAAGTGTGAAAAAGCACGTTTGAGGTCTAAGCAAACCACCCGCCTAAGAATGAAGGAGTTCAGTATTGATTTGCAATTAGCGTATTTTAGCGATCACTCAACTTGACACCTAAAAACTTGACCCCTTCTTTTATCCAAGAGTGGAATTCATTTATTCAAACATTAATGTTTTTTTATCTGTTATTACTTTTTCTTTATTATCACACTGTACTTCTATAAAAACAAGAACATTTCATTTTTATGCCACTTAACAGGAATATGGAATAACCTGATAAATTCCGGGATATGATCCTTGAATACTATTCCTGACTAAGCAGATTTGTTTGATATCTCTGGACTGGTTGATCTTTGAAAAGGCCCTCAGATGATCCAAACATGAATGTTTGCTTCACCCCTGAGTGTTTTCCAGGAAATGAAGCTGCCTTATAGAATATAACGAGTCCCTACTGGTTTGAAACAAGCCTAAAGAGCCTTTCTCATGGAGGCTCTGGAGGACGTTTGGCAAATAATCCCCATCATTTTAGTACATAGAGTCTAAGTTGACAGTAATGAGATGAGCCTAAGTGTGATATTTTATATATACCTGGAGCATAACGATGCAAAAGTGCAAAATAAGTTCCCGTAATAAAGATCGTCCTGAGGACAAATTTTGTCCCTGAGGGCGAAGGCTGAGTCTTGCATGGAGGAAAGAAAACTGCTGATCATTACAAGGTGGATACGCAATTAAATGTAAAACAATGGACAAAACCGCATCCAGACTTATTTTCTAGATATGTAAGGTATACAGTTTTCCCTTCATCCCAGATGTAGTTTATCAACTAGGTAAAGTTTAAAGCCACCTTAGTTTTATGCCAAATTCAACTTTGCTAACTGGCTAGTGGTGATCATGCCTAAGGGAAGATACATAACTGTTTAACAAGTTAGGCAGTGCCCCTATATGAGTCTAGTGCTAAATACATCGGATAGTTGGGTCATTTGATATTTGAGACATAATTCCCTGCCTTCTTTTTAGAAAAAACGAATCTTCAAATTATTAAATTTCTCCTTTTCTTGACCTTTCTGCCTTTGTCCTTTCCCTCTCTCTTGCTTTCCATTTTTTAAGTTATATCTGTCTACAATTGTCTTTACGCTTTCATTTATTCTGAAAGTGTTTATCTATTGTTTTTTCTTTTATTGTTTACGTGTGTACTTCCCTTATGCTGTCTATTTATTTTTTTTAATACAAAACTCAAAATTTACTGATCCAAATTATTATACACAACAGAGTTTCAAAACATTTTAAAGGTTGCAAAGTACTGAAAATGTTCATTTTTTTTATTTGCAGCACATTTATTTTTACAAAAGCTATTTCAGTCAAAAATATTTTAACATGCCAAATAACATTTTATCATAAGACCCTTTGTTTGATATCACCTTCAAAGTACTTGCATTCACTGAACTGAAAGTATTTGGAGAGTTTCTGCTTGACTTTCTTTGCAGGATGTTAGAATAGCCTCCCAGATATGCTGTCTTGATGTGAACTGCCACCCACATTTATAGATATTTTGCTTAAGGATACTACAAAGGTTCTCAATAGGGCTGTGATCAAGGGAGGATGGTGAAAGATTCTCTCCTTTTATGCCCATAACAGGGGTAAACTTTGCAGCATGAGATGGCGCATCGTCATGCGTGAAGAAGAATTTGCTATGTAAGACACGGTTCTACTTTTTTGAACTATAGAAGAAAGTAGTTAGTCAGAGGCCTTCCTGCTCCCTCCATATAATTCTGGCCCAAATCATGATTTTCGCACATGGCTCAGCCTTGTTAGGATATGGTGGCCATCCACTCTCCATACATCTGGACCATCCAAGGTTCCATGGCACTCATCAGTAAAAAAGACTATGCCTGGGCCCACTGCAACCATTTCTGTTTGTGAACACTGGTTAGTGGTGGCCAAATATGGTTTACTGCAAATCTCTGGTGGACCTACACCTTTAGGTTTGTGGGACTCCAGAGGCACCAACAGCTCCACATGCATTTTAAGATGATGATTTTGCTTAACAGAAACATTTGTCACTATTCCCTTATTTGCACTAACCCACCTGTGCTCTGAATCAGCAGACAAATCTGTTCAGAGTACATTGATTATGCTTACGTTTTAATGAAATATACCTTGTCTAAGGCGTTGCACTATTTGATGCTTTTCAACAGTAGGGAGATACTTTTTCTTTCCCATAATCAATGAAACCTGTTGTCTGCTTAATAATGTGGAACACTTTTCTTAAGTAGTTTTCCTCTAAATTGACTCACCTGGAAAACTATTTATTACAGGTGTCTGATATTAATTTCAGTTTTAGAAAGAGCCCTGAGACACAATACCATCCATGAGTTTAACTAAAAAACAAAAAATAATTTATGATACTTAAAATCCAATTTGCATAATAATTTGGAATGCATTGTATTAATTTATTTATATGTATTTAAATTATGAATTTATTACAATAAATGTAATTTATATAATTCCTTTTAATTTGTTCTTTTTTTATTATATTTGTGAAATAATTTAATAACAATTTAATAATTTTTTATTTTTTTAATCCTGCAGTAGCATTTTTCCAGAGGGATAGAAATATTTGGAATTTTCGATTCTTCTGTTGCATGTTTTGAAATAAATTTTTACTCTGTCTATCTTTCTTCAAATTTGTTTCTTTCCATCCATTTTATTCATGATTTTTCTCAAAATATATATGTATTTGTTCATCAGTGTCATGAATTCTCTCTCTTACTCTCTCTCTTTCTCATTTTTTTTGACAAAAAGCCTTTCTGTCACCCCTCATTTGTCATTATTAAGATGTTCAGGATTTTTTTTGTAACGGGGAAGATTGGATTTTTCACTCTCTCACTCCTTCAATGTCCCTCATCCTCCTCTTCCTCCTCTTCTTCCTGAAAGACCAAGATGAAGTGCATACCCTCCTCTCCTCTGCTCTTCACTTGCTCACATTGTGTTGTTCAGGAGATGTCGAGTTCAGAGTAAGAAAGAAAAGCGACACTATTTCAGCACTCAGACTTTTCTTCTCTCCTCCCTTTCTGCTTTCCTCTGTTCATCCCTTCATCCCTTCATCCATCGCTCTATCACTCTGTCTATTTTACCATATTCCACCAAACGTCTACTTATAATTTCTCATACCTTCACACTTGTTCTCTCTGTACTGTTTTTCTTCTTGTCTTTCATTACGTTTTTTCATGTTTGCAGTGTTTCTTTACTGTAGTTAATTTTTTTCTGTGTTTATCTGTGTCCCTCTCTCACACTATTTCTTTTTATTCCCACTCTTCTCTGTCTCACTGTCACTTTCTCAGTCAACTTTTAGTCCATTTCGTCAAAACACAGTATTTCTTTTCTTGTCATCCAATATTTATTTACAGTAATTCTGTTTTATTGTCTTTATTTCCTTCCTCTTTTTTCTTTTTTTTCTATTTTTGTCTCATTGTTTCATGCTTTGCCTGTCAGTCCCACCTCTATTTTACTTGTTTTTTCTTTTAGCAGTTTTCAAACTTTTTGCTTTATTGTTTATAAATTAGTTTCTCATGAATTTCTCACTTCTTTACTCATTTTCCTTCTTATTTTGTTTCCCTCCATCACGCTCTTCCTCTGTTTCTTCTGCCCTCAATATTTTTCCTTTTCTTTCTATTTATTAAACTATTTATTACAGGTGTCTGATATTAATTTCAGTTTTAGAAAGAGCCCTGAGACACAATACCATCCATGAGTTTAACTAAAAAACAAAAAATAATTTATGATACTTAAAATCCAATTTGCATAATAATTTGGAATGCATTGTATTAATTTATTTATATGTATTTAAATTATGAATTTATTATAATAAATGTAATTCATATAATTCCTTTTAATTTGTTCTTTTTTTATTCTTTTTGTGAAATAATTTAATAACAATTTAATTTCTTAAATCATTTCTATTAACCTGTTGGCTTTTTTTAATCCTGCAGTAGCATTTGTCCAGGGTTTTCTCTGGGTTTCTTTTTTGTTTTTCCTTTCCTATAGGTTGATTTCTGTTTCTGTCTCTTTTCTTCACTTCTATTTTCCTCATCATTCATCTTTGTCTGCCCATCCCGCCTCTTTCTTACCACATTTCATCTGTTTGTCTTTAGTTTTCCGCTCCAGGGTTTTATTTTCCCACTTATTTTTATTTTTCTTTCTCTGGTCTTTTTCTTCTATACTTTCTCTTTTATTTTAATGTTAATATGTTTTATGTTAATATATCTCCTTACTTTATTATTTTACTTATGTAACATTCCCTATTTTTATCTTTTGCTTTTTTTCAACCTATCTTCCATTTTTAATTTTTCGTGCCACTTCTGTATCTCTTCCATTCATTTTCTTTTGCTTTCTGATTTCTTCTTGGCTTTTTCCTCTTCATCTCTTGCCTTTTCTCCATATTCTTATTGTATTGTCTCATTCTCTTTTTATATATTATTTCTTTTTTCCCCTCTCACTTTTTTTACTCTATCTTTCTGTGACCGCTGCCTTTTCATCCATCACCATATTTTATTAAAATATCACTCTTATTTCCAATTTTGCTGTCACTCTCTCATTATTTTATTCCCCTGATTCATGAATTTTTGTTCTTTTGCTTGTCCATTCTTTCTTTATCTTTTCTCTTTCTCCCACTCGTTCCCTTGAACTCATGTTTCGCTTTATTCTTCATTTTCTGTGCTTGTTATTTTTACTTCAGTCCAGTCTTCTAATTTTTTCTCTTGTCTCCTTTTAATACTCTATTTTTTTTGCTTTTTCTTAAACTATCTCTTTTCCAATTTTATCTTTTATTTATTCTATTTTCCACAATCATACAATCATCTCTCGCTCTCTCATTTATTAGTTATCTCTTTTTCGTCCTTCTTCATGTTTTGTCTATTTCTCACACTTTTCTCCAATAATTGTCACATTATTTTATTTCCTTCATCCAGGAAAACTTTCAATGATTCTCTTTCTACTTTTTTTCTTACTTTCATTGTCTTTCCTCACTTCTCTTAATCTTTCCCTTGAACTGATTTTCGTTTATTCTTTTCTTCTCTTATATTTCTTCCCCTTTTCCTTGTCTCCTTCTCACATTTTCTTTTTTTTCTTGAATTATTCAATTCTTTCTTCTTTAAATCCTTTAAATTTTTTCCCTTTCTCTGTCACTCGTTCTTCTTTTCTAATTTGTCATTAATTTCTTTTACTCGACCCGTTTTCAGTTTGCCGCTCTTTCCTCATCTCTTAATTTCATTCTCTCGTTTTTTCCTCCTAGTTTTATTTGGATACATTAAGGGTTAGGGTTGCAACAGAAAGGGATCCGGTGTAAAACACGTGCCAGATAGTAATGCAAGTGACTTTCTGTGGCAAACCCATAATCTCTTCTGATGGGAAGTTTAACAACTGTAAAAATTAAATGTATATTAATTCATTAAAATTCTCTCCATCTCTTCCCCATCTGTCCATCCCTCTCCCTCTGTCTCATGGCAGTCGGAGGATGCACATCTCCAGTATGTATGAACACTGTATGCAGATGAAACACTTGTCGCAGGAGTTTGTGATGCTGCAGATCACACAGGAAGAGTTTCTCTGCATGAAGGCCCTACTACTCTTCAGCATCAGTGAGTAAATCAACCAATAAGAAAACACCTGCTCAATAATAATTAAAATAAGCATTTCACATTATTCTTAATTTGAAAGAAATTATTAATCTGGAGAAGGAAAATAAAAAAGTTTGTTTTTAAGTCGATTCTCCCACCAGCATGCTTCAACAAATAGTGATTGAGTTTATGCCAAACATAGTGCCTTGAGCCTAATATTTAAATGAATATAGTCAGGATCAATCTTGTGATTGAAAAGAATATGGGGAAAATGTTTTTTTAGATTTGAAAAGATGTGGTTCCATCCATCTCAACAAGCTTCTCAAAAGCAGGATGCCCCACCATCATGCTTCAGGAAATAGTGATGGTTTTTGCTAAGCATAGAACTAGATCAGTGTGTTATAAAGAAAGGTGATTTAACACAGTGGTAAACATTCCCCCATACCATCAGAGATGCTGGATATTGAATTTTGCACTGATAACTCTTTCTCTCTTTCTCTCTCTTTCTCTCTCTTTTTCTCTCTGCAGTTCCTGTGGAGGGATTGAAGAGTCAGAAGTATTTTGATGAGTTGAGGTTGTCATATATAAATGAACTCGATCGCCTGATTAATTACGGGAGAAGGAGTAACTGTGCACAACGATTCTACCAACTGACCAAACTGATGGACTCACTCCAACCAGTACATACACACACACACACAGATAAAATATATATATAGTGTATGTATGTATACGTATATATATATATATATATATATATATCCACCTTTTTTCTTCATTCCTGACTATTATTTTACTCGCCTTTCTTCCTGTTCAATTACCTCTACATACATTTCTTGTTTCTATTTCTTCATTTTTCTTTACACTTTAATTTTCTCTCCCTCATCTTTTTTTTTATTTATATACTCTCTATTTCTGTCTCATTATCCTTCTTTTTATATATATTTCTGTTCCCGTTATTCATTTTAAACTCATGGTTCACTACATTTTCACACTTTCATCTTTTCACTCTCTCATTATTATTTTTCTTTTTATTATACCTCCATCAACTCTCATGTCTTTTCTTTTTTTCTTTTCTTCATTTTATCTCATCTTTACTCTTTTTCTCTCTCTGTTTCTATCTCCTGCTCTCTCTGAACAGATCGTCCGGAAGCTCCATCAGTTCACTTTCGACCTTTTCGTTCAAGCTCAGTCTCTGCCCACTAAGGTGAGCTTCCCAGAGATGATCGCCGAAATCATCTCGGTTCAAGTACCAAAGATTCTGGCTGGTCTGGCTAAGCCTATCTTGTTTCACAAGACTCCGCCCTCTCCCATGCCCAGGATGGCCACGCCCACACAGCAAGACCTGGCCTAATATCATCTCATCTGATCTGGTCTGAACCAGTTTCTACAACTTTATATTTTTTTGGTTAAGTTTCAGAAAGGAGACTTTTTTACTTTATCTATCTCTTACACTCTCTCTCTCTCTCATTTTCTTCCTTCTTCAGAAAGTGTCTGTAAAATCTGCAGAGGACCATTACATCATTACGCTGCTCTATCTTCTGCTCAAAGATAATTTCAGATCATTTTCTCATGCTGGCAGTCTCATCTCTCTCTCTTTCTCTCTCTCTATCTCTCTCGCTATTATTTTTTACTCTCTCTCCCTTTTATTTCTTTTTTTCTCCCTCTCTCTATCTGTCCCTCTACCTCTCTTTTTCTCCAGCGTTTATTCCTGAAGAGTCTGAAGAACTACGCTGTGTTACCTGATGGACAGGTTTAGTGAAGAAGAGAAAAAGAGAGAAAAAAGCTTTTTTTGTTGAATCTGAGCCCTGAAAATGACAAATTGTGCACTAGAAAGTTTCCCTATAATACAAGCACTAGTCTGTTTACTTCACATATGACTCTATGCATTTGGGGGAAAATAAAATAAAAGGAAGTATTTAAAAATGACATAAAAAAGAAGCCTACAATATATACTGCCATGTGCTTGCACCTTTTAAAAAACACTAGCCCTGAATTAACCTGCTTTTTTTGCGAGTTAATAAACAACTAAAACGATGACAATCAAATTTGCTCGTTATCCGTGCCTCAAGTTTCTTTTTTTCTCTGAGATGTAGATGAAAATAAATCCACAAGAACGTCTCAGAATTTTGCACTTTTTCACCGTCACACATATGAATGTTGTCAGACTGAAGAACCACAAAATGCACCAAAGGTTTTCTTTAGAACAAATGTACACCATCAATTACAACAAGCTCAGAGAAAGTAGATTTTTCTACAGGAAGTGAATTTAAGCAAGAACCGGTTCAGAAAGCTGCAGACCTTTATTTTTTTGGATTTTTGTTTTCCCAACTTTAAGAACCCTTAAAAGTTCTACTTTAGTGTTGAGGAACCCTTTTGTTTACCTGGAGTATGTCAAATGTGGAACGTCCTTCTGTTGACCCTATGGAGGATTTATTAAAGTTTTAAGATCTATTTTCCCTTGGCATGTAAATTGTGAAAAGTCTTGGTGGTATCATTGAAAAACTTATTCACTCTTAAATAACACTTTTTTCTTGGAGTGTATAAAATAAAATGTAGAAAATATTTTAATTGTCCCACTGGATATACAGATAAGGAACCATCAAAATGTGTTCCCTTGTTGTAAAGGACCCTTAAATATTGTTCTTGGACTATATCAAATTTGGAATTCTTCGGTTGTCCCTCTGCAGGAACCCTTAAAGTACAGTATTTTTAGAGTTAACGAATAATTGTTTTTCCTAAAATGTATAAAATATGAAACATTCTTTGATTATCCCATTGTAGGAACGCTTAAAGTATCTTCATTTAGTCTTTACAGACCCATTGGAGTATATAAATTTGGAACATTCTTCAGTTGTCTGACTGGAGGAATTCTTCAAGTTTATTTTTTATATTTAAGAACATTTATTTCTGTACCTGCTTTTTTCTTACTCAATCAATCACACACATTCACACACTAATGGGCAATTTAGAGACACCAGTAACCTATCATGCATGTCTTTGGAGTGCGATAAGAAGTCAGAGTACCCAGCAAAAATACAATCACGGGGAGAACATGCAAACTTCACACAGAACTTTTTAGAGTCGACCCATCTGGGGCTCTATTTAAGAGTCGCCCCACCTGGGGCTCTATTTAAGGACATGTTTCCTGTATATAAAATTTTTTAAATCTTTCATTTGTCACTTTGAGGTACCATTAAAGACCAATAAAAGAATGCTTTGTAGAGAATTTGTAGTTGTCTTCAATTGTCCCAATGGAGGAACCATTATTCAGAACTATTAATAGTATTTATGGTTAAATTAATCTAAATAAAGCATTTTGTACTGTTCTACATTGAATCTTTATGGGGTTCCTGTACCACTATTGTTCTCACTATTCCCTCTGTGTACATTTGAGGTAAAAGAAAACATTGTGTACATTTAGGTTTTTTTTATAAGATGTCAGGATAAGGGTGGAGTCTGTTTAAAAGGGGAAAAGGGGTGTGGATTTTAAACATTTTAGCTCCGCCCCTTTTACAGTTTGATAGAGTAAGGTGATCGTTTTTCATGGTATTGATTTTCCTATTGACTACACAATCAAACACACACACACACACACTTTCCTACTTCTGAAAACTACTACAAATAAAATCATCTATCTGAATGTTGTACTTTTTATTTTTATTTTCTTAGTGATAAAATAAAAAACACACAAGCTTTTGCACTTGGATGTAAATCTTCCAGCTTCACCGCTTTAGCCTTTAGAGTAGCGCTGGTGTAAGACACGACCTGGTCATGTCCTCACGAGCAATAAGTCATAAATGAACTCGCACATGCACACCATTTTCTTTTAATATAACTAACAATGAATCCATGCTAGCTCACACAGAAATATGCTGCCTGTTAGCATGTCTCTTTGTTTCTTTCTCTAGTTTCTTCTTCTCTAGAGTTCAACTCCTGCTCTTTCTTCCTCTGGTTTTTGTTGTTTCGTTTTTAGCTTCCATTTATACATTTCTCCTTTGTATTTCTTTCCTGCTTTCATTTCTTTGTCTATTTTTCCCTCCTTCCCCTGTTCTTACTTTCCCTAATATGTACTATTTCTTCTCTTCATATCTACTATTTATCATTCTCTTCCATCGTGCGTCCTTCTTCTCCACCCACCTCGTTCACCTTCTTACTTTTTTTTTTAACTTTCCCTTATCATTCTTCCTTCATCCTATTTTCAGCGTCTTCCTGTCTTTCCTCTCTATCATTTTTACCACTTGTTTATCGTCTTCCTGTTGCTTCATTTTCTATTTATTTTTCAGGCAATTCATCCTGAATGTTTTTTTTTCGAATTCTTAGTTTTTCCTTTGCCTTATTTTGACTATTCTCTTTCATTCCCTCTCTCTCTCTCTCTGTCTTTCTTTCTTTCTTTCTCGCTCTCTCTCTCTCTCTTCCTTTCTCCATCTTTCCGTGTGTCAGAAGCAGAAGTCTGTGCGTCCGCTAATAGCCAACTCGAATGCACTTTTTTTTGCTCCGTGACGGAATAATCTCTTCGTCGCTTTGCTGTGTAGATTGCTTTTTTTAAGGAGCTCGAAAGCATCGTATCTGTCGTTCTCTCATAACCCGGTCGGCTGCAGGCTTCGTCGGGGAGGTTTTTTTTTTCCCTGGCAGTTTTTCGTTTTTTCTTTTTTTGTCGCCGTGAGGAGAAAACGGGGCTGTCACGGACGAGACAGCACAAAAATACACCTGCACACGACTTTACTGGGAAAATACTCTTTACAATCCAACACACAACCGTACACGAGCTCCAAATCATTAATTAATTAATTAATTAATCAATAAATGCTTTAACATAATTATTCATGTATGTACGTTAAGGGTATTTTCCTGTTCAGCATGATTACCCTTTTAGCGACACACACATACACCGTACACACACACACCTTTAGAAAACCGCTGACGCTTCGATGCTAATTATTTACGATTGCGCACACTGAGGCTGTTTTGAGATCCGACCACAGCCGTTTTTAAATATAAATATAATCGATGAAAAATTAATGTGCTGCTTGTGGCATGTCGCTAAACATTAAAAAATACAAAAAATGTTACTTGGGTGATTTATAAAGCACCTCCAGCATGCAGACTTTTCCGAAACACTTCACTTCGATATTAAACACCACTTTTCTATATTTACTATTCCATTAAAAGCCTTAAAGGTGCAGTCTGTAGTTTTTAACAGTGGGACCTTTAATAAAAGTATTTTTAAAGGTAACACGGAATACTTGTGCGGTATGCACATCTAGTTGTGCGTGTTTTCACTGTTAGACTCTGTAGTAATTTTTTTTGTATATTAGGATATTTTTGTTTCTTAGCTATTAGCTCCGCCCATCACTGAACAAAGCCACGCCCCACAAATTATATGGCGTAAAAATGGTGGTCAGGGATTTCTAGTAACCTACTAAGAAATCATAAAACTTAAAAAGAAAGCAAAGCCCATGGCCCATATATATATATTGATAAAATAAAAAAGCAAAGATCAAAATGTTAGATCAGAATATAAAATACTGTACATCAACGTAAAAAATGTATTTAATTATTCTAAAAATATGGCAACAACTTTTAACTCCTTATTAATAGTAATCATATTTGAGTAAATTAAAATTTGGATTTGTTTTTTTTATTTTTGAAAATTTGCTTGAAATTCTTGCAACTTCAGAATTACAATAAATAAGGACCCGGGTTTGATCCCTGTTTGGGACGACCAGAACGATTTCTCTGTGGAATTTGCACAAAGAAATCATGGGTTACTTGAGTTTCCCACACAGTAAACAAGGTGTGTCTGTAGTGTATCAAATAAAGCAGAAGGGCTACAGGTATAGAAGGCAAATATGGTTTGGGACTAAGTATATTTTTTCGTAGGAATTAAAGGGGTGGAGCTAAGTCTATAGTTTTCATTTAAGGCTACAAACTGTTAAAACTGCACAAAAAATTGTACAGCACGGAACCGATAGTTTATGATCTTAAATAAAAATTGAATCCAAATAGAAATTTCTAAATTAATTCTTAAAATTACAAACTGCTCCTTATAAAATAAGGCTAGTTGTCTGATAAATCTAGTTGTCCGATTTTAAGCTAATACACTCGTTATGTTTTATCTGAACAAAGTAAACACAACTGTAACAGCTTCAACTTTTCAGTGTGTGTCTTTTTTCCGTCTTTTTACAAAGTGCTTTATGTAGTGTTTGCAAAGTGCTAATGTAGCCAATGCAGTGCTTATGTAGTGCCAATGTAGTGATTACATAGTGCCTATGTAGTGACCACACTCTGCTTTTGTACTTTTGCTACTTGAGTCAATGCCTTAAGATTAAGTTTGTCCTTTTCCCTAGTGAGCACGCCAGAGTTAGCGCGTGGTGGAAACACTGCCTGTCTGACCTTGCGTCTTTAGCAGATCGTATTCAGCACGGAAACTTTCTTTTGGTTGCTTTTATCTATCATAGCATGCATGCATTTATAACGCAAGCCAAAGTTACAATGAGCAATAAATGAAAAATTTCCTAGAAATAAAAAAAATACAAACAATTTTTCAAGTGTAGATTAGAACAAATTTAAAACTTTTCGAATAATCGTCTCCTGTAACATACACAGATAAACAATTAACATTTCCCATTATTTCCCTCAAGAATTTGGGAATAAAGAGTCTTTTTTAAATTGTTCTAAAATATTTTAAACATGTCACTCAAATCAATAAATTTAATTTTCTTACTCTTTTGTTCAAATTGTGGTTTTTAAAGATTTTAAAGAAATTGGTGTTTCAGGGGTAAAGAATATGAAAAATGTAAAGCCATGTATATTTTGTTTTTATATTTTTTTATTTTTGTGGAGGGCGGGGTGAGAGGTTTATTTGGAGTATAACTCAAAAGAACACATTATTGGCTGTTAATGGTATTCGTTATACATTGGCTTTCTAAAAAAGAAACGGAATAAAAAATGTTTTTGTTGTGATTTCTGTCTTTGTTTGAAATTTTCTTTCATTTCTTTTTGTTACTTAAACCTTAGTACATTTATAGCTTTTTTATTGATATTAATGTTAATTTTAAGAAAGTTGATTTTAATATTAATGATTGTGATGTAAAATTCGGGCCCTAGCATTCATGTTTGTAAATTGTTGATCTGTTTTTTCAAGCAGGAGAGTAAAATGGACACAAGCTTCAAAAGGCTAAAAAGAAAAAAATGTTTTTTATGTGCGGCTTCCTGTAAATTTGTTTCATTTATCTGTATCTTTGCATCCTATTAAATAAAATGATTCTCTTTGTGGTTTGGTGTCAGATTATTCGTGTTTTGTAAATAAAAAAGTTGAAACATAACAAAACACGTGTTTTTTCCTTTAGTTCAGGACATGAAACATGAATCATGAAACACCTTGCTGTCTTGGTTTTCATTAGGTAATACGATTAAACACCAACAATCACCTGAAAGTGTTGTAGTGATTATTGTCACTCATTTGAATTACCCTGCAGATTCTCATCTTTACATTTTTGTAATGTATAGGACATGGTATCAGACTGGATAACTCAGTCAGTAGAGTGTGTGCTATTGAAAAAAGCCAGGAGTGTTAGAAGTGGCATCGACTTCCTGGGGCTCCAACAGTTGACAACAGATTGCGATGTAAAAAGTTTTCACATCACTATCCACTTTTCATTCATTAAGCATTTATTAAAATTTATTCCTGTGCCCTCGGCTCTCATCTCGTCCTTTATACATATAACAAATGTAGATTATTAGCTGTCATAAAACATAAGAATATTGTAAGAGTACTATAAGACATTAAAATACTCCGACATCGCCCAGGATGAAACAGTACAGGGTACACACTGTGTGTCGAAAAAAAAATGAAATGCCTAGGAAATATAGTCATAGTGTGAGTGAGACACTCGTCGACTTCTATGTTGAACATGGATTAGCCATTAACTACTAACAAAAACTACTGTGAGGAACTGAACAGGTTGATGTACAAGAAAAAGAGCCACCACTGAAGGAAGAAATCAAGCATGCCATGCTATAATTGGCAACAAGAAAAGCACCAGGTCAAGATGAAATTGACATTGAACTGCTGATGTCTGGAGAAGAGATGATGCTAAACACGATCCATAAGGTCTTTATGAATGTGCGGGAAAAATGAATCTGGCCAGAATTATAGAAACAGTCTTCATTTCATTGCTTAAAAAAGGTGGTACAATACAGGGACTTCAGGACCCCTGCATGTGCCTCACATAGTAGCAAGATTCTGTTGCTAGTAATATTAAAGCATATGCAATCTAAGCTTAAAGGAGAGATTTCCCTAGAACAAGATAAATTTAGGGCACAACATCCTAAGAGAAAAGTCTTTCCATTAATTCTGAATCCCCATGAGAATTCTTGTAAAGACTGAGAAAGCTACAAAAATATATAACATACGTCTAAAACAAATGTAATGATAAACACTGAAGTCATACTGGAGATCAAGGTGGTAGGCAGAAGTTTGGAGCAACTGACTCATATTTGGGAAGTGGCGGGAAGTCAACATTGACATTCGGCATGTTGTGATGCTCAAATAATAAATTAGGACCATCACCATACTACAAGAGATAAAACACACTGACATATGGATGTGGAACCTGGACACTGAAGCAAGAAGAAGAAAATTGTATTTAGGCTTTTGAAAACAATTGCATCTAGAAATTGTTGAAGGTATTGTAGATGAAGGTGATGCAATTCTACAAGATGGCTGAAACAGAAAAGGAGTTACTGAACCGCATAAAATCCCACAAGCTACATTACTACGGTCATGTGATATGCATTGAAAGAAGTGTAATCTTGAGGAGGGAGTCAGAAGGACTGGATTATGGAGATGGCTTTGGAGAAAGTTTCAACGCATGCAACCATCATGAAGCAATGACAACTTATAATAAGACATGACAGTGTAGTGGTTAGTGTCACATTCTATGTTGTAGAATGACCCTGGTTCAAAATATTTCTCTTTAATTTTAACCTAAAACATTAAACACAATGTTGTCTTTGTATTACTCAGTAAGGCTAAACACCAACAATAACACCAAAATTCATCTCACTACAGTACTGCATTTAGTGTAACAGTCCCAGTTACAAACCAGGATGTTTGATTTTTAGCTTTAGCTTAAGGCAATGTACTTTTACAATTAAATACATCCCTTAATAAAGCTAACAATCACTCTGGAGTAGTACGGTGGTTAGTGTCACAGTTTCTGGTTCAGGTATGAGTAATTGCTTTTAGTTGGAATGGCTTTTTTATGGCAAACATTTGGCCCTTTCTTCCACCATGGTTGTGTCTCCCAGCCCTGTAGAAAAACAAAAAAAAACTAAATACTGTATAGTGTTTGGACAATTCTTAAGCCTTAAAAAGCCTTAATATATTTCACCCGCAGTGGAGTGAATTATACAGGAAACGTGTACAGTTAGTGTATGATATCAGCCATTCACTAAGTAAACAGGTGCCACCTAATTTATGAAAAAAAATATGGTTACATACTGTACCTGTACTCCAGTCTAAATGGATGACGATGGCAAGAGTAAAACAGCTCAAAAGTCGACATTTTCATTTGCAAGTTGTTGTCTTCTTTGGGGGCAGCACAGTGGCACAGTAGATAGTGCTGTGGCCTCACAGCAAGAAGATCCTGTGTTCGAGCCCCAGGTGTGATGACTTGGGGAAAATGTCTGTATGGAGTTTGCATGTTCTCCCCGTGTTCATGCAGGTTGTCTCAGGGTATTCCGGTTTCCTGCCACATTCCAAAAACATGCATGATAGCTTCATTGGTGTTTCTAAATTGCCCATCAGTGTATGAGATTGTGTGCACGCCTTATGATGGATTGGTACCCCTCGTGCCCAGAGTTGCCGGGTGGGCTCAGTTTCCTATGATCCTAAAACTAGGACAAAGTGGGTAAAGAAAATGAATGAATGAATTTTCTTCTTTGGCCATGGACTCTTCTACCAACTCTACCCCTTTCTCTTCCTCTCTCTGCAACATATTCCATTGTTGATGTAAAAAAAGCTGCTCACCTGTGGTTTTTTAATAGTGCTTACTTCCTGATTGAAGTGGTAACAATTAACCATTAAGTTGTTGGCACATATATCGTCCAGTTAGCTCATGTACTGTCATTTTGAATTGCAGTGTTTTGAAAATGGCAGCCATGTAACTTTACTGTATGTCAGATTTTTGTGTCTTATGCAGAGAAGCGTGTTCAGATCATTTAAAAAGTGCCATTTTAAATTGTAAAATATGTGTAAAGCAGTAATTGTGTTTAGAGTTTTGTAGACTTGGGAATATTTTTTGCTCTCTGTGCGTCAGTTTAAATAATTGTGCTCTGTGTGTCATTTTAATGTGTTTTCAGTTGGAAAAACTGTGAACCGGTTCCCAGGACATCCACGGTAGTGCAGTGTTTAGTGTCACAGTCTCTGACAAATCCCAAATTTAAACTCACAGTTTTCTTTATTTTGGGGCATTGGACCTTAACTATCGAATAACTTGCTTTAGTCCAACAACCCTCCCACAGAAGTGAAGTGGTTAGCACCACAGTCTTAGGCAAATAACCTTGCATGTTTTAATCCATATATTATTTGTACTCTTTGGAACAGGGTTATTTATATGGATTTGGAAAGAATAATAAAAACAGTGTTTTTGGTTGTTTGTACAATCCCCAGCCAGAAGTCTAGGATATTAGTGAAGACGGTTCTGAACTCAGTGGCAGGCTGCATGATATGGAATTTACTGCTTTTCAAAGGGCAAAGGCTGGAGGATAAGACTGGTGAATTAATAATTACATTTTTAATCTCAACACTTAAAAGTGTTCATATCATGAGCTAGTCAACTGAGATTTGTATTGCGGAGGTCTGCAGTTAGCATGTGATGTTATGATGTCAATATGGACCTAAACGTTTGGAGAACTTTCCAAGAAAATTGAATACAGTTTAGTTCTGAAGTAAAAAAAATACACCATATTCAATATTTGTTTAAAATATTGCTTTTAATTATTAAGTACATTCAGAGTAAATACATACAGGGATTAGTGAGTATCATAAAGAGATATATGTTAAAAGTGAGATTTAAATGGAAAAAAATAAAAGCACAAAAAAAAGCATTAAACAAAGCCTAAAAAAATAATACAAATAATTTCAAACAGCCACAATTGTACAGCTGATTAATAAAAGTGTGTTTACTTGTTTAATAAATAAATACTCCACTTCACATTTATGCTTGACATCGGTAAAAATCTAAGACAAAAACATCATCACCGCAGCTGGGGATTGTGGAGGACAAGGGCTAATCCAAAAGGCTATTCAACAGTAATAGACAAAAATAAATGAAATATAGTAAATAGCACCAAAATGAGTACTTAAAAATGGTGAAAATTTTGTGTATAAATGCTATTATATCACAGACCTAAAGAATTCTGAATTCCGATTGGTCAGAAATTCATAAGTAAATTTTTACTTTAGTTTATATTAAGTCAACCTTTTTGATTTCTGCAGCTAGTTGATTCTCAGTGACTTTAATTTTACTGGGATATTTTATTTCAACTTGAATTTTTATCAAATTATTTATTTTTGATAATTATTTTTAAAATTTCTCAATTGTATTTCATGAGAATTAGTTACATCTACTGTCATATTTGTTTATTTTTTTTCTTTACTTAGCAATGTGTCCAGCAAATTTTCTAAGATGGTTTAAGATTAATTATCATAACAGCAAATTTAATTTAGTTTCCTCTCCTAGATGTAAAGAAAACAAAAGAAAAGGTCAGATTTGAACAGAAAAAATGTAAAATAACAAACTAAAGTGCGTTTGTTAAAGGTTTAAGAAAGAATTTAAGCATTTACAGTAAGTGTTGATATATTCATTTGATTTTCTATGTAAGAAAAGATCTTGATCTTGGATTCGAAAAGATTTGATCTTGGATTTTATAGTTTTCCAAATTTTCCCCAGGTGTTTTCCATGAGCAGAAACTTTGGCTGTAAAGCAGATTTTTTCAGGTTCAGTAAAAGTTTCTGGAGCTTTAATCTTACAACCTGTCGTAAATTAGTGTTTATAAGCCAACTAAGAGTATTTTATAGAAAGGCGCATAGTAAGAAAAAAAAAAAAAAGAAAAAGGATATTCTAATTGTCCTGT
>JAOUQT010000027.1:8325908-8335944 GCA_025769995.1 Xyliphius kryptos | reverse complement strand
ATATAACCCAAATGAGGATGGGGTTTCCCTCTGAGTCTGGTTCCTCCCTCTTAGCATCTCAGGGAGTTTTTTCTTGCCACTGTCGCCGTCGCCATCGACTTGAAAGTGAAAGTAATACATTTTGCCACTATGTTCGCACACAGCGGAATTGGTCCTCTGCATTTAACCCATCTGTACAGTGAAACACACATATGCACACACACTGGTAAAGTGAGCACACGTGCCCGGAGCAGTGAGCAGCCATCACAGCGCCCGGGTAGCTACGAATCATTTAAATATTTATTATAAAAGGTAATATGTCACGCTATATGTAGTGACTAACATCAAATTAACCCTCAAACAGAACCTAATCCACTTGAATGCTTGCTGCACTGGTTCTAGTGGTTGACGCGTCATCTTCCGTGTTCGCTGAATGAATAATACACCTTAGCAGTTATATGCAGTTACCATTTATTCAGCCTTGCGCTGACAAATAAACTACACACACACACACACACACACACACACACACATCTATATTAAATTCCTTACTTGAATGGAAATTTAAACAAAGAATCATATGTTTGTCATAAAGCAAATAAGACACAACAGCGACGGAGACAACAGTCTTAAAACTGTGCACTTTCCCGTTAGCAACGGCCCCCAAGGTACCAAGCGCCACCTAGTGTGGCTCTCAGGTAATACATTAACAAACAAATGCGCATAGAAAATGACTCTAACAATGGGTATTATTATTAGTATTAGGGATATTAATAGTTATATGTGTGTTTTTACTTAAATATATCAACAAAGTGTTAATACAATTCTACACACTAGTAACAATCATATCATTTATACATTTATTATGGAAAATCACTTTATATTCACTTTATAATTAGTAACATTGAACAAGAAAGGAAGAACAATGGACAGGGGGTCTCTTTTAATTTCTCTAATGCCTAGAGGAAACCTACACAGAAATCATGCATACACCACACAGAAAGAACCCAGGACACCTGTGAATATAACACGGGACCGCTTTAATAGTCTTAAAAGATGTTCTTGAAAAATTTTTTTATAAGGAATAAAAAATATAAACTGTCTGTAAATGGTATTAACACTATCAACTGCTGAGAGGGTGATTAGGGTCATCGTCCCTAATCACTCATTTACCGATTTTTACAGAGAGAAATTAATGATGTCATATTGATTGGTAGATAATTTATAGTTTATAGATGTAGAGTGTGATGGTGTTTGTGTGTGTCATTGGGGAAATGAGATACAATTTTTATTCTGTGTAAAAAATATTATATGATGTACTTACATGATGTTGAATATTCTTGTAGGTAATCAACTGAAACTCACTGCACTTTGACCCGGCTCTATTTAAATACAGGGAAATTTTTATTTTGTATTGTTTATTGTCATTTTCATCATCAGTGCAAGTTTCATGACATGAACAATATTACATCTATACAAAAGGTTATAAATAGGACACAAGTCGAGGAGAATTTGACATCTCCAATTCACCTAGCATGCATGTCCTTGGACTGTGAAAGAAACCAGAGCACCCTGAGGAAACCCACACAAACACAAGGAGTGCATGCAAACAAAAATTTCTGAGGTCGACCCACACAGGGATTAACCTCAAGTCCTTCTTGCTGTCCGGTGACAGCACAATTTGTGCATTTGTTGTTTAAATACTAGGAGATACCCAATGTGTGAGGCAGCAGCATGATTGCACCATTCCTGGAATAGCACACTGCTACAGAAACTATGGTGTGTGTGTAATTTGGGCATGCTTGTTGCTGTCTTGTTGTATAGTTCAAGTATAATGTTTGTAGATGCTTTTTTATATGATTTTACAGAATGTAGTCTAGATAATTTATTTTGCATATGTACAGCCTATGTACTTTATATTCCTGCTTAATCTGAAATAAAACCACATTGAAAATACAGAAGGGGAGGCAGCAATTAGCTCTTCTGCGATGAAGGGGGTGTACTTGATTCCACAGGTTTATGCTTATGTTTTCTCTACTCCGAAGAAGAGGGGTGGCAGTAGTAATGTTCGATGGCAATAATTTCCTTTCTGATACAATACTGAGTAAAATTCAGTTATCGACGATACCGATCTGATACAGATACCGATACGAATACAACTCAATTATTATTTTATTATTAAAATATTCTCAAAAAAATAAAGACTTTAATAAAGATTTTAATTCATGTTACATAAATATGTTACCACGAAAATACTGAGTCGTCTTGTGACTATTGCTTCTCTTGAGGAATCTCCTTCAAACGGGATGAAATAACATGGCAAAACAAGTCAAGGGGCTATTCTGCACTGAATGCTTAACCTATATGTAATTAGATTCAACTAAGTATGTAGTTTCTTCAAATAAGGGGATACACTTGAGGTTTTATAATACTGGCTGACTAACATTAAGTTTGACATATATTTCTAAAAACAATAGCTATTATTAATATTATTATAATACACTATTTTGTTTAGATATGACATGATCATTTTAAAAGCGGTTTTCCATCCATCCATCATCTGCCGCTTAATCTACATGGGGTCACAGCGAGTTTTTGTAAATGCTAATCATTTCTTAGATGATCATCTGTGTGTATTATTCTGAAATAAAATTAGCTACAAATAAAAACCAATAAACGCAGGACATGGCAACTCCAGCATGTTTTTGTAATACTTTATTGACATTCAAAGCAGAAATCCTTGTTCTTGATTGGCTAAACAGAAGGCACAGGTCACCTGTGAAGTGACGAACAGAAGGTAATCAAATACAAGAGCTCCAACGTTTACAAAATCCAGAAGGGTCTTGATTATCGGAGATAAGAATAAGCCCAATGTTTAAAACGACGGAAAGGTTTTAAATGTTCTTGTGTATAAATATTACACACTCCATGACAATAAAAGATTCTAAAATCTACAAGAACATATAAACACGTTTTACTAATACAGATTCGGTTGAAATAATAATACTGCTCAAAATACTCAAAAGTGTTCATGTCTTAAAATAAAAAAACAGCTTTAGCCTTTGTTTTTTCATACGATATAATTAAAAACTATTACTGAAAAAAGGACAGAGTACAGAGTAATTGCATTGCCATATGGGGAGAGGGGGTCACAAACCTGCACTGGTAAGGTAGAGGGGTAACACATACACACAACTGCATGCACACACACACTCATTTATATGAATAAGCGCTGGTGCAAAATTTTTTTGGCACTAGTGATGATATCTATCAGTATATTCTGTATATACAGAATGATGTCACTATTTAAAAATAGAGCAGTATGAAGAGCAGTATGAATGATGATGGTACAATATTTTAAAAAAAGCATGCCATTTGCGACAAGACTTGTAAAGCCCTTATTTTTTTAAAAAGAATAAAAAAAAACAAACTATAAACATCCTGCTTCATTATTATGGCAATGATTGCAAATAATATCTACCAATACACTGTCTATTTAAAAAAGTCATTTTTGTATATAACTGGCACTTTTTGAAAGTGATTTTTACTAATTATGCAGTTTTGTCTTGGGAATGTGTTGTACAAACTTATTTTAATCAGCAAAACTACAGAAATAATCTTAAACCCATCATGCAGTTTAAAAAATATAGATTATACAGTATGTTTTATATATATATTATTGCAAAGGTCAACAAAATTACAAAAGATGTGCACTCTCCCTTATATAACGATATAGAAGCCATTGTATTATCTGCTACCCCCCATGGTACCCCCCAGTGCTCAGGGTGGAATAGTGGGCAGGTTATGGCTCCCCCTGCTGGCCCCTGGTGGTGTCCATGTGCTCACATGCACTCGAACTCATCTATACGCTGTTTGGTGTTTCCGGAGCGGATCTGACGCAGTGTCTTATATTTGTCACGCCCAGCTCTAACATTCTCCGCGTGGATAATGTCATTCTGCGTTTTCTTCGTCTCATCGCGTGCGTTGGCCAGCTCTGAGCTCAGGGTCTAAAGAAGAAATAAAAGGATGAATAGAGAAATGTAACGTGAGAGAGAATGATAAGAATGGTAAGAAAATACAAACACTACCCGGGGACACCTTTATGGACACTTTATCTATATAAGTAAAGATTATTAATATTATTGCCTTTATCTCTTATCTTGTTCCAGGTCCAGACTGAGTAAAAGTTCAGTCCAGAAAACAAACTAAAAATTGACCCTTGATCAGTCCAAGCCATGGTTTTTGGTTAATAATCTGTATTAATGATTATCTTACCATTAGGTGTTTCTGCACTCGTTCATTTTTCTCCGCCTCAGTCATGCGCTCCTCCTCACTTCGGTCCATGTATGCCGCAGCATTGGTAAGCTCGGCACTGGCCTCCGCACTGCTCTCATCGCTCTCATCATGGTCACTTTCTCCATGAACTGGTTCCTGCACATGTGCTGCAATTACCGTGTTTTTCAGCTCCTCCTTTGTCTTCTCCAGATCCTCCTGAACCATAGAGGCCTGAGTGGGATTAAAACACTTCCTCTTACTAAAGTTCTTCTAAATTGCCTCGCCTCATGCCAACATCTATTTACAGTGACTTATTAACTTCAGTGATCTGATTGTCTTTAAAATATACAAAAGAAAATCTTCGAAACATTCACATAATATCATGTTTTTTTATAAAAAGCATCGCTAGTTTATTTCTGTAGCATTCAGACGGTGAGCCGTGGCATTGTGTACAGAGACAGAGTGGCAATTTGTCTTTAAATAGAAGTGAATAAGTGTGTGGCAGGGGAGGTTACTTTAGGAGTCTGTGCTTCAGGATATCCCCACTAGAATGAGAGAAACCGCCCTTCCAAACAAACAAGTGAAAAATTAGCGCCACTGGGTTGGGGGGTTGAAGAGAAGGCCAAGGTCATTTCAGCACGCATGAACCTTATACAAAAACTCATTCAACAGGAAATCATTCAAGAAAAGCTCAGGAAAAGCATTTATTTCCATAAAGACTATTCAGAGATCATACTGTGGCTAATATCGAACCTTAGGTTCTGTTAACATCTTAAGAACCTACTCATACACACACACTCATACAGACACACAATACTTGTCTATTTCTGTTTCAGAATAATATAATTTATAATTTATAAATACAGTTCTACATTTGCAAATGTGTCCAGAGAAATGTTACATTTTTTTACCTTCTGCTGCCACATCACAGCTTCATCCTCCTTCTTCTTCTTAGCATCTTCTAGCAAAGAGATCTTAGAGGTAAGCTCCGCCAACTCAGTGGCCTAAAAACACAGACACATACACACACACGCTAGTCCATCACATTTTCCACACAGCTCTTCTGTGGCTTTGGAAAACTGGCGAGATTAAGTTTCTAGAAGACTGTAACCAGTGTTTGTTTGGTTACTATAGTGACTATTCGGTAGGAGTGTGCCATATTGGCAAAAAGATTTATCTCGATTTATTTTGGAATTCTGTAATTAACGATTATTTGACGATATGTTTTAACAAAGTTTGTTACTTTGTTAAATACTTCATCACTGTAATGACCATTACGTTTTGTATTGTCACTGTAATTAGCCTTAGGGTGTGTTTGGTCACTGTAATAAACATTAGTGCTATGGGGGTATGTTTGGTCACTGTGATGAAAGTTAACATGTTTAATGCCAGTTTTTTCATGTTAAGAGCGTTTTTGGTTCCTAAAATGATCATTGGGGTGTGTTTAGTGCAGGTTTTGTACTAAATACTGCATAAACTTGCAGTAAGGGTAATATAAATGTTTCTGCGAGTTTGTGTGTATTCATACCAGGTGCTCCTGGTTCTTCATCTGATTTTCAGCTTGCTGCAGCAGGGTGAGTTTGGACTCTTCCGCTAGTCGTCTCTCTTTTTCCAGACGCTCTGCCTCCTCGTGTGCTCTCTTCCTCTCCTGATCTAACTCCAATGCTTTACGGGTTTGTTCTTCCAGCTCTGCACACATGCACACATGCAAACACACACAAGAACATGCACACAGGAAATGTTTATATACACACATAAGTCACTACTCCTTTCAAGTTCCTTATATGGGTATATTCTTGCCAGAAACACTCAAAGATTCCCCCTCCTCTTACACTCTGACCACACCCTCTCTTATTTCCAATAATAAACACAAAAAACAAACCACGCTGAGCTTTCTTGGTCTGCTCTTCGATCTGTCGCAGTCTCTCCATCAGCTCCTCCTTTTCCTTCTCTATCTTCTCTTTCTCCTTCTCTGCCTGCTCTCTCTTCTTCTTTTCATTCTCCAGCATGGCCCTGGGAGAACGAGAGGGAAAAAAGAGAAAGAGGTGAAGGAAAACTCATTCAAGGTGTTGTAGAGAATGAAGTAATTTTGGCTGACTCGTTTCTTACAGAAACTCTATAAATCCTAAAGGTTTAAAGGTGGTCATTTGGCAACTCCGAGTTTGAGCTCACTCCACTGATTTTCTTTGGAAATAAGTTCCAGAAGCTGGCTACGTGACTCCAGGATCTTAATGTGCTTCTTGTTAAGATAATCCTTTATTGCCTTGACCATATGTTTTGAGCCATTGTCATGCTGAAAGACCCATCTTCAATGTTCTGGCTGAGAACAGGCGGTTATCATTCAACATTCTATCTTATAACCCCGTTCATTAGCTCCTTAATGCAGTGAAATCTTCCTGTACCCTTACCGCCCCAAAGTACAATTTTTCCACCTCCACGTTTGACCAATACGATATTATTCTTGAGGTCATTAGCCAACATTTCTCTGCCTCCTATGACAGCTAGACACATGTATGGCCACAGTACTGCTCGGAGAGTGTTTGGTAGCTGTAATGAGCACCAGGGGTGTTTTTATTCGGTGTAATAACTGCAAGGGCCCTGTTTTGTCACCATATTGACTCTATGAGACGCTATGTTTGGTTGCGGTATTGACTACTATGACAATGTTTGGTTGCTGGTATGACTGCAAGGGGAGTGTTTGGTCACTGTAATGATGCCTTTGGCATGTTTGGGCAGCATACAGACCAATAGGGCCGTGTTTGGTCACAACAGTGATAGCTAGGGCTGTGTTTGATGAATGTAATAACATATAGCGGCATGTACAGTGACTGTAATGGCCGCAAGCTACATTTCGGATCTCTGTAATGACCTTGTTTTTGATCACTTTATTGGGGTGCGCTTGGTTTATTTTCTGAACTGAAAAACACTGAAGAAGTTAAATAACAACAACTACTAGATTATTACAATTATCACACACACTAACACACCTCTCCATCTTCTTGTGGTTTTTCTCCTCTTTAGCTTGTGCTTTCATCTGCTGTACTTCGATGGTGTCAGGTTTCCTGCGTCGCATGTACAGCTCATGGTTCCCCATACACAGTGCCAAGATTCGCTTATTAATGCGCAGACGAGGGGCATAGAACACAAAGTCCTGCATGGCACACAAATTATTATTATAAATACGGGCTTTAATGTTATTATACAGTCACCGGCCACTTTATTAGGTACCTTGCTAGTAAAAGATTACTTCAAAACTGCCTTAATGTTTTGTGGCATACCTTCAACAGAGGTGGTATTCTGTATCCCTTGGTTGTAATAAGTGGTTATTTGAGTTACTCTTGCCTTTCTATCATCTCTAACCGCCTGCCCATTCTCCTCTAACATCAAGAAGGCTTTTAGTCCACACAACCGCTGCTCATTGTATATTTTCTCATTTTCATTTTAAATCCTAGGTCAATGCCAGTAGATTAGCAGTTTCTGAAATACTCAGACCAGCCCGTCTGGCACCAAAAAGTATGCCACATTCAAAGTCGGGTAAATCACTTTTCTTTCCCATTCCGATGCTCAGTTTGCACTTCAACAAGTTGTCTTGACCACCTCTTTATGACTAGATGCACTGAGCTGTGGCCATGTGTTTGGCTGATTTGATATTCGTTTTAACACAACAAATGACCACAGTGTACCTAATAAAGTGGTTGATGAGTGTAAAATGATAGATGGTAGTGAAACCCACAGACACACACACAGCTACACACCGGTGCTTTCTTATCGATGGGTTTGATGACAAACTTCTTGTCATTAAAGGAGATGTTTCTGATCTCGCTCCATGGGAAACCAATCTTCGGGGTCATCCTGAAAAAAATCACACGAGTGAACACATCTTTTCTTATTATTTTTTATTATTATTGTATGTGTGTGTTTGTGTAGAGTAGTAAAACCACGTGTGTGCGTAGACATTAGTTTAAAACTAGTGATTGATTAAGAATCGGGTTCAAGGATTAGGGGTTGATGGTTAAGGTTTAGGCGGTAAGGGCTTAAGGTAAAGGTTAGGCTATGGCATCAGGATATGGGATTACGGTATTGGGTTATAGATCGGGATTACGTTTAGGGTAGGACAACCTGAGGCATAAATAACCCACAAGATATATGGATAATTTAAAAAAATACAAAATATTGTTCTTTTATTTCTTACTTGTAAACATTGTAATTCAAGCTTTCCCCCTTTTTTCTTCCTTTAAATCCGAACTTTACTGCCTGTTGGATTATGTGTTTGATCGTCACACCACAGTGTGCTATGTACTTATACTTGCAAATATCTGCCAATGCAGTAGAGCATCAGTAGAGCATTCAGCCACACTACCCCTTCTCCTGTACTGCTTTCCTGTAATGTTCAGTATGGATTTTGGATGCAGCCATGGGATAGATTTGCAAATGGTGAACTTCATTAATACATATATTTAAATGATGATGATCTAAGTGATATTTCTTCAATTAAATTACATTAAATGGCCCACCCTGTATGATAATAAATCCAATATATTGTTCCATAAAAGGTCCATCAAGAAATAATTAAACCCAGGAGGAACCAAGGGAACCGAGAGTGGAGTGTTTAACAAAAGTGTGTATTTTATCATGCTAGGTCTTTACATTCCAACAGATAAATTCAGTTTCATACTATATATCACCAGTGATTAGTGTTGTAGAAGGTTAGGGATTTAAGGTTATTGAGTGTTAGAATTGTAGGATTATTAAGGACTAAGAGTTAAATATTATGAGCTACAAAATAGAATATAGATATACTTGTCATTTTGCTCATAGATGTTGAGTCCGAGTGCATCCACGCCCAGCCACAGCTCCGTCCCCTTCTTATTTTTTATGCTGAAGTAGTTCACACCATACATCTCTAAATCCTGAGCAATCTTTAGGTACTCCATCATCGAGTCCTCCCTGACACACACACATATTTACTTTTTATTTTTATTTGTGTGCTTTTAATGAGGCTGAGCAAAATTATGTGAGTGCGTGTGTGTACCTAAGCATGCCCTTGTGCTCCTCATGCCACACCTGAATCCGCTCCTCCCACTGCTCCTTATTCAGCTTGTGTTGTTCCAAAACTCTAAAAAACAAAACACACATACACCCAAATAAACACATAGTTAGACACATACACAAACAGAAACACACACACAAATACAGAACACACACAAACCTCTGGGGGAGGAGCTTGTCATTGGACAGGTATCCAGGTGTGTGTACGTCTTTGCTGTAGTCGGTGTATTTGGCCTGGACGGCGTAAGATGCAAGTAACACGGCAGTTTCGGGTGGGCAGTAGATATCATCATTCAGAATTGCCTCCTTCACCTGTACTCACAAATACACACATATGTTCTTACTACATACACATTATTTGACAGGGTTCTTTATTAAGAATTATTTGCATAAATATATTAACAATGCCTTACACACACACACCTGCAGAAAGAAGAGTCTCTGTGTGGCCTCCTGTATGAGTTCCTCAGAGACGTCCTCTGGGTAAAATTTTGCCCGGAACTTGAACAAAAGTGGGCTCTCCTTACGTACATCCTGTGCTGTCACCTACACACACCATAAAAACCACACAAACCCACACACATTACCTGTCAATCTATATGCATGTGTTTTTCCGCTCAATAACATACACACAGACACAAACACTGTGATTGTATGTGTGTGTGTGTGTGTGTGTGTGTGTGTGTGTGTGTGAGAGAGAGAGTTTTCAAAATGTGATGCATATTTTCTCTCT
>JAOUQT010000027.1:8270044-8285300 GCA_025769995.1 Xyliphius kryptos | reverse complement strand
GGCTTCCCCGTGACCCTAAAACTATGATTACGTTGAGGTATGCTCAAAAAAACATCTGTTTGGAACATTCTACAGGTGAACAGGTTAATAGAAAACAGGTGAGTGTCATGATTTAGTATAAACAGAGAATACCTGAAAGGCTCAGTTGTTCGCAAGCAAGGATTGGGCAAGGTTCACCACTCTGTGAACAACTGCATGAGCAAATAGTCCAACAGTTAAATAACAAAATTTCTCAACATGCAATTGCAAGGAATTTGGAGATTTCATCATCTACAGTCCATAAGATCATCAAAAGATTCAGAGAATCTGGATAAACCTCTGTAAGTTTTGGAGCAACATATGCTGCCATCCAAACAAGAGCTTTTTCCGGGCCTACCCCACCAGCGTGGCTTCATAGTAAAAGATTGCGGGCACTAGACCGACCTGCCTGTAGTCCAGACCTTTCTCACTGAAAATGTGTGGCGCATTATGAAGTGCAAAATATGATAATGGTCACTGTTAAGCAACTTAAGTTGTACATCAAGAATGGGAAAGATTTTCACTTACAAAGCTTTAACAATGATTGTCCTCAGTTCCCAAACACATTGAGTGTTTTTTAAAGTAAAAGTATTAAACATGCCCCGTCCCAAATCTTTTGGAAAGAAAAATTGGAAAGGAACATTTTATCATTTTACTGTATATGTACAGTAAATTCTAGCCATTTTGTAAAACTTTCATAAAACACTAACATGCTGTATTTTATACAGAATGGCTATAAATCCCTTTCAGCATTTCTATACAGTTTCATAGTTTAGAAATATTGCATTTATTTATACATCCATTCTACATGGGCAGTGGTCATGGTTGCGATGGTCAAAAAAAAAAAAAAAAAACCAAATCAATTAGCAACAACACCATGCTATGCCTGATAAAACTCTTGGTCTGGCCCATAGCCATTTTATGCATATGTAGCCTGGACACTAAAGAGAAATACATATTCAGGCTTTTGAGAACAAGTGCCTTTAATAAATGTTAAAGATCTCATGGACAAAGATTATGAGTTACTTAACGACATCAAATCCAGCAAGTTACAATACTACAGTCATGTCATAAGGTACTTACAGGACAGCATTCGAAGAATTGTAATGATAGGACTTAGGGAGTCAGAAGACATGAAAGACCGAAAATAACCTTTATGGACAACAGTACAGCATGGACTGGTTCTCAAGGTCCAGACTACTACAAGCAACACGATACAGAGTGCATTGTAGAAAGCTGAGTCATCTAAGCAGCCAACCATTGTGAGGCGATGTTTACATTTGATATGACAATGACAGTAAATAGTTTTCTTCTTTTTTGGCCTCTCCCTTATTCAGGGGTTGGCACAGTGAATAAAACTTTTCCACCTCACTCTTTATCTTCTGATTTCACACGAACTACCTGCATGTCTACATTGACCACATCTATATATCTTCTCTTTGATCTTCCCTTCTGCCTTCTGCCTGGCAACTCTAACATTTCTGACATTCTTCTACTAATATATCCACTGTCCCTCCTCTGTACATGAACAAATCGCCTCAGTCTGCCCTATCTAACTTTTTTTTAATTTTCCAACCTGTGCTGTCCCTCTGATGTTCTTATTCCCAATCCTGTCCATCCTGGTCACTCCAATGAGAACCTCAACATCTTAAGCTCTGCAACCTCCAGATCTGCTTCTTGTCTCTTAGTCAGTGCCACTGTCTCCAAACCATACAACAAGGCTGGTCTCACTACTCTTATATACCTTACCTTTCATATTTAATGCAAACCTTTTGTCACACATCACTTTTCTCCATCCACTCCATCCTGCCTATACTCTCTTCTTTACCTCTTTTTCACACTCCCCATTTCCCTGGACAGTTGATCCTAAGTACCTGAACTCCTGCACCTTTGTAACAACATCTCCCTGTAGCCTGACAGTTCTTCCTTCCTCCCTCACATTCACAAACATGTATTCTGTTTTACAAGTGTTGACTTTCATTCCCCTACTTTGCAGAGCATACCTCCACCTGTTCAAGTTATCTTTTAGCTGTTCCCTGCTCTCACTACAGATCACGATGTCATCTGCAAACATCATAGTCCACGGCAATTCCTGTCTGACCTCATCTGTTAATTTGTCTATCACAAGCTTTCTCTAAATTCACAAAGATATGGTGTAGCTTTTTCTGACCTTCTCTATACTTCACCACCCGAATTCTCAAAGCAAAAAACGCATCTGTGGTGCTCTTTCCTGGCATGAAACATTATTGCTGCTCACAAATAGTCACTGCTTGTCTAAGCCTAGCTTTCACAACTTTCACCCAAATCTTCATTGTGTGGCTCATAAACTTTATGCCTCTGTACATCAACTCTGCACATCAGACTTATTCTTATAAATTGGTACATGTACACTTTCCCTCCATTTCTCAGCCATCATTTCAATCTCAAATATCTCATTGAATAATCTAGTCAAAAACACCACTCCCATATCTTCTATACTATTTCATACCTCTACAGGTATGTCATCAGGTCCGACTGCTTTTCCCTTCTTCATCCTGTTTAAAGCTTTGCTTACTTCATCCTTTCATACATTTCCTGCTCTATCTCTCTGCCTTGCAAAGCGATGTAACTCGTTCTCTCCTTCCTTACTGTCCAAGACTTTCTTGTCCCACCACCAAGTTTCACACACTTTCACCTGTCCAGATGAAACACCAAGTACCATTCTACCTGTCTGTCTAATCACTGTTGCTACTCAATCATTTAAAAGCTCTTTACTACCACCCAAAGCCTTTTTCAGCCCTTTTCTGGACTTCTCACAGCATTCCTCCTTACCCAACTTCCATTATTTGGTCATCTTCTCTATATTTGATCTCTTCCTAACCAACAAAGTCACCCTGCAAACCACCATCCGATGTTGTCTAGCTACACTCTCCCCTACCACTACCTTACAGGCTCCAATCTCTTTTAAACAACCTCATATACACAGGATACACAGGATACCAGCATTGAAATCTGCATCAATCACCACTCTCTCCTCTCTGGTAATGCACTCTACCACTTCATTTGGCTCTCTTTAGAATCTCTCTTTCTCCTCCAACTCACATCCAACTTGTGGTCAATAGCTACCATTATACCTTTAACTTCTAACTTCAAAGTCATCACCCTATCTGACACCCTTTTCACCTCAGCAACACTCTTTGCATAGCCTTCTTCAGAACCACCCCAACTTTATTTTTCTTCCTATCCACTGCATCAAGCCAATGCTTCAAGCCTTACTCGCTCTACCTTTTTTCTCTCCATCATATCACCCGGTTCTCTACCTTTTCCTGTCATTGTCCCTACATTCAGCGCTACCCTCAATCCTACACTCTTGACTCTCCTGTTCTCTCTCTCTGTCGCCTCACATGCTTCCCTCTTCGCCATCTTCTGCAAACAGTAGCCCAATTTCCGCCAGTACCCTGTCTGCCACCAGTACTGGTGGCAGACGTTGTTAACCTGGGCTGCGACCGATCCGTTATGTAGTAACATTGATTCATTTGCATTGTTTATTTGGCACATGTTTTACACCGGATGCCCTTCCTGACACAAGCCTTACCATTTACCCGGACTTAGGACTGGCACTAGAAATACACTGGCTTGTGCTTTCTAATGGTTTAATTCCATTTAAATAGTTTTACATTATAAAAATAACAAAATTCAGATAAATTCCAAATGTAAATTCATAAATTCCATTATTAAAATATTATTTATTTATTTAGATGGCCATTTTTTAGCAAAACTCCACATTAGATTTTTTAGAATTAAACATAGACAAAACACTTAATAAATTAATTAACAATGGGAACAACATAATGGGTACTGCTGTCACCTCACAGAAAGAAGATACTGGTGTTGATTCCCAGAAGGTTCATACTAGCTTTTCCTTTCTGCGTGTAATTTGCATGCTCTCACTGTGGGTTTCTTTTAATTTTTAATATATATAGCTGTTTATGAATGATTTTTTATACATATTTAGGAATATGAGGTATTAAATTGCAACAAACCCTTCCAATATTTAAATAATTAAATTTTCTAATGAAAGCTCTGCCCTGTACTGTGACATGTATGAACAGATTTTGTTGACACTTTATCATATGCGAACCATGAAGTTCCTCAGATACTTGTCTGTAATGTGAAGGTTGAACGATAATTTTAATTATTTTATTGATAAGGTTCATTCTTTTTTCCAAACAATTAAAATGTACATTTTTGTTAGCAATGTGGTGTCAACTATAATGAGAGAAAATTTCAATAATGTTTAAAAGTTATTTAAGGTTAAAATCAGTATATTCACTTAGCAAAATGTGCTATGACAATTATCTCTGGCAAGTATTAAAAATGAGCACACTGGCGTAAATGTCCTTTTGTGAGACATTTTTGTCCTTAAGGAAATTAGTAGTTTTTAGTCTTTTATACATGGTTTAGTTTAGTAAAAAATCTACCATAATATTGTGTGGAATAGTTTTATAATGTATGTATATAATGTATGTATATAACTAACTGGTAGGTTTTATTTTAACATGTATTTGAATCTCTTTCGGACCTAATATCATGTGCTGCTTTTTGAGATGTTCTATCTTGTTTTACATCATCAGACAACTATTTACATAATGTTTAGATTCAACAGGTCTGAATAATGTCTGGGTGTGGCAAGTCGAACCTAACGGTATATTGAATTTGGTTGATTTAATAGCTAAGCTGGAAATTATTTTATCGTCACAGTGACAGGTAGGTTTGATTGGTTTGTTGATCTGAACATATGCAAGTGCAAAAAGGGAAGAAAGTTGGAAGGGGCTTTTTCACAGCACTATAAAAACGAATGGGTAGTTAAAGTGTTAGAATGTGCTTTAAAACAGTAGAAAAAGTACAGTGGTCTCTCATGTATTTAGGGTATATTCTAGTATGTGTGTGTGTGGTGTGTGTGAGTACAGAAAAAGAATTGGCAGTTTGATACCCACATTTAGTGTAATAACAGAGATTAAGGATATTTAGAGACTTACAACAAATAAATATGATTAAACAACAAAATAATAGCAGGCACTTAAGCATCAACAAATTTAATTTCTAAGAATAAAATTAAGTCTTAAATAAAAGTCTTAAAATAATTGTCAAATTAACACATAAAGAGAATTAATAATAACATACCTTGCGGGATTTGATCTGGTTCTTTGACTGCTTTTCTGTTCTGACCATCTTGTAGACTTGCTTAGTGGTCATCATCTTTATCCATGAGATCCTTAATAGCATCTGCATGCATTTGATCTCAAAAACTTTAATACATCTTTCTTACTTTTTTCTTTCTTCAGTGCCCAGGGTTCACATCCATATTTCTCGGCCTAAATCAGGCTTGTTCTTTGGAAATCTCTTCTTCAAGCTTAGACTGCATTAGCTTCAAGATCACTCGCAACAGGATCGTGCCATCATGAAAGACCAGTGCGATGGCTCTCTTGTTACTGTATTAGAGAGCTTTTTGGCTGTGAAATGATAACTGACTAGTTTCCAGTTTCCCACACTTCCATACAGACCTTATGGAGCTTGTTCAGCGTCATTTTCTTCCAGCTCAATGCACAGTGATTCCAACTCAACATATTTATTTCTTCTGAGCATCCTCTGTACTTCACTTTGGAATTTTCTGTAATTACTGTTAGACTTTGCATTTTGCCTCATGGTTCTTATTCAAACACTCTAAGGTTTCAATGGAATTCAAGTTTTTGTGTTCAGTGCATTTCTTCTTTAATTTCTGTAGTTCACGCCACAAATCCGACACTAATAATAAATATAATAATTATAAGTATATTCTGCTTGGTAAAGTTATTTTATATAATCGCAAACATTAGCAAAACTCTTTTTCACATTCTTATTTGTCTTAAACAAAATTGAACAAAACAATAAAAAAAATGTATAGTGCCTGAAATTCTAGTGTAATATTAAGTAATTTTGTAGTGAGTGTGTGTTTATGTGTGTTCGGGTGTGTGAGGCATTATGGGTAATTACCTGTGTCGGCATGTTGCCTGCAGCAGCAGTAGTAGTACATGGTGTTCCAGAGTTAAACCACATTGTACTCTATTTTCCTCTAACAGCATGAGGCACCAGTGTTTTATTCATTTTTACAACTGCAGATTGTCAAGTATTAATATATTCATGTTTTATTATTTTTTGTGTTATAGCTATAAAGACTATTTCCCTCACTCCTTCCATATGTTCAATAATTTATTTTAATTTTGTGGCTTTACTGTGGATGATCCTGTTACTATAGAACCAATAACATTCTCTAGCTGATGTTATAAAAACCTCATCAAGTTGACCTGACCTCATCAAAAACTAATTACAATCTACTATGCAACAACCAAATTAACAAAATTAACCAAATTGATACAAATATTCGCACAGCAAAATAATATAATTTATTTTTGTTTCATCATTGTTTAATTGAGTATGTCTAGAATTACCAGAGGGTGGTGCAATCCTAAGTACCAACTGTTAATCATGGTGGTGGTAGCATCAGGCTTTTTCTGCCAGTGGAACTGCTACTTTACACACTTTAATAATAAAAAATTAAGATTACAGTTAGCTAAAGATAATGTTTCTCTGCTGATAGCAAGCTAAATTTATTAACAATCGAACATATGCAACATGCTTTTTCTAGAAGTGAAATGAGGATCTTGTAGCATACACAATGCTGTATTGAAATTATTGTGTTTCTGGGTATGTGTGTATAGTTCTGATTAAATACTCAGACGTGATTGGCCGAGTGCCTGTTTATTTTCCTCTGCCAAGTTTAGCGCTGCTCAGAGTGCTAGCCTGTCAGTTGAGTAGATGATACTGTTAATGTGTGTATGTGTGTGTGTGTGTAAATAAACAATTCATGTTTTATAATTAGTCTAGCTGTGGTGTGATGTAGATAATGTTTAGCAGACGGTTTAGCATGAGATTGAACTTTTCTTGAATTATTTTCTCTTTCTTTCTCTCTCTCTCTTTTTGACTTTCCACCTACCTGTCAGTTGATTTTTTTTTTGTCTGTCTGTCTCTCTCTCTTGCTGTCCATTTCCTTTTCTGTTGCTCTTTCATTTTGACACTGTCTGACACTTACATCAACCGTCTCACATCAGTCTGCTTTTCAGACATGATGCTTGTAACTTTCTCACCCTGCTTTTTTTAATATGAGCATTTTCTCTGTCTTTAGTATTGTCTCTCCTAATCACATCCTTGTCTATCTCTCTCCCTTTCTTTCTCTCTCTCTCTCTCTCTCTCTCTCATTAAAATGAAGTTACTTGTTCATGAGAGCAATACATACATCTTCCATATGTTGAAAAATTCTAATGTTATTTGCTACTAAAGATCCATTCCGGCATTTCTGAGCTGCAACAAATTAGAAAAGTTGTGATAGTAAAGCATTCACCACTTTGCAATGTTAATAAATAACTTTGTAAAGTTACTACCTGCAAGTGCATCTCAAGTAAGAGTCATCTTTCTTGCATTTCTTTAAAATTCTCTGCATACTCTATATTGCGCCAACAGACTAGGATTGCAAACAGGCCAGTTCTGTACCTATACCTTCCTGTTATGTTAGAAAAATTCAAGGAGGTGTCATATTGAAGGCAGCAAATACTGCCCTAAAATCAAACTTACTGACTTACTTATAATATTCCAGGAGATTTACATGTTGATTAGTCTGACCAAAATAAAGGTTTTCCTGTGTGTGATTGCTCGCCTCAAAATACCTTAGAGCATGGAAAACTCAGCACTGCTTTAGCCCAATGCTTGTTTTTTGTACAGTCATATTTTGAGTGGAATTTGTGAATGTAAAACTGTGTTGTAGTGCTTGAAAAAGGTTTGCCCAAGGTTATATCAGCTATTGTTGAATGACGGTTCTTGAGGCAATGTTTTTCAGGTATAAGAGATTAAAGATGTTTGCACATTTGCCCTTAAATTAGTGAATTATCTACTTAATTTGAATTTTTAATTTAATATTCCTTAAATTATTTAATAATATTATACGTTCTTTTTGAGGGACATTGCACATTTTTTATTAATGCATTGGTATATTAACAAATTAAATTAGGTTTACCAGAAAAACCTAATATCTTTTTGGGTTTTAATAACAGGTTTTAACTGTTATTGGGTTCCAGAATGCATATACTGGTTTGTAGTAAGGTTAAAATAGGCCTACAGAGGCTTTCCAAAGTTCTCCACACAGCTTCACACATCTAGACAATTCACAAGTTATACTTTATAATGCTGTTGATTGACTTTAGTTTAGCATTTAACATGGTGATAACCCCTTTAAAACGAATCAACAAACTTTAACCATCTGGGCATCAGCACACCTATTTGCAATTGGATCTTGGACTTTTTGACTGATCTTTTCTCAGTCACCCTAAGCACCAGTGTGCCACAGGGCTGTCCTGTACTCACAGATCACCCTTGACTGTGTTCCTGTTTTTAAATCTCACCCCATTACCAAGTTCACAATAACACCATGGTGATAAGTTTGATCAGATCAGTGGCAACAATGAGATGGCCTACTGGGATGAGGTTGTGTACATATTGTATATAAACCCATTATAAATAAATAACCGTTATCACTAATATACATAGCACATTTTATACATACACCTTACTGTAATATTGTAAATACTATATCTTGCACTTCTGGCTAGATCAGGGTTGGCTCAGTTGCCACATTGCCTTCTAATATTTGACAGCTGGGCCGGGCCTTCATATCAAACATAAACATAAAAAAGGCATTAGAGTGTTAATACTTACATTCACTTATAGTGGAAACAGTGTTGTTGATCACCTTTTTTGCCAGTGCATCAAAGCCTGGTGTTAATTTTGTTGTGGCAAATCTCAGAACAGATCTGTGGTGTTTATCACTCATCCTGGATTCATCACTTCAACTTTCTCTTAAAATCTCCTGTTATTGTAAGTTGTAATACAGCTCTGACTTCAATTATTAAACATAAAATGTTTAATAATTAATAATATTGACTAAATATCTGAAAAAATTTTCACTTGCCTACATCGTGTGTCGATGCATGCCGGAGATGAATAGAGCAGTGTGTGTAAATAAGGGGATGGCAAAGAATCGGAAAAAAGTTAACACGAGTATATTCACAAATATAACTTATAAATTACAAATAATCAAAACATATCCGTTCACAAGAAAACGAAAAACTCTGAATTAAACTGATGCACATACTGTAGCCACACTCATAACTATACTTATGAATACAAATAAACCTAAATAGAATTCTGTCAATTCTTGCATTATATTTATGTAGAAAAAAAAAAACTAGATGTTTGAAAACTTTTGACATTTATTGCACACTAGCAGGCTGCAGCTAGCTATAAAATAGGTAGAAACCCGAACATATAATGCCTTTAAATCATTAAAACCAGGGCTAGGGCTGCTAGGCACAAGCATTGTGGAAGGGTGAGACGCTGCGAGTTGCTTCTTGAGATTTGAGTTGCTTGTAACCAACGTAGATTAAGACTTTGCTTCCTGGCACAATGTTTATTTCACATACATTTCCTTTGATTTCAGCGAATGTAAAGTCTGTACTTTTAGTTAAGGTATGCTACCTTTGAATTTCCTGGACTCAACTAGTGCCATTTTTGTAGCTCTGTATCATCTGTATGCATCATGAACACCCGCCGACCTGACGTCTTCTTTTCTATTCGTCATTAGTTATTCATCTTTCTCACAAAACTTCTAAAAAGCAGAGCAGGCGCTCTTATAAGAAGTCACTTTAGTTAATCAAGTTGTAGTTCGGTTAATCGTGTCATATTGTAATTCAGCCGTAGTTTGCCCACCCCTGGGCTTGATGATAACTGCATTGGCTCTGAAACTGTACACCACAATGTTAATAAACTTGAATATAATATAATCTTATATATACATGTATATAAGCTGTGTCCAAATAATTTACAGATGCCATTTTGGTCATAGAACCTCAACACACCTACACACACAAACACACACATATTCTAAAAATACATTTTAAGTCTGTAAATTACAGTTTCCCTACATTTCCCCCTCGTCTCCTACTGTTTTTTATGAGGCCCAGCATGCAAATTGCCCACACACAGCCCCACATTTTTTACAGCCCAACACACACACACACAAACAAACCCACAAACACACACACACACACACACACTATGCTGTACAATCTCTAATAGCAATAAGGAGAGCAGTAATGGCTGGGTTGATTTCCAACACTGCTATCACAAACCCATTTGCTTACTTGAGTGTGTGTGTTATTTTAATCTCTTTTTAATATTAGATATTTGCATTTGCACATTTCACTTGTGGGCCCTCTGCACTGCAAACTAACACACCTGTGTGTGTTTGTGTGTGTGTGTGTTTGTGAGACCTGGGACTCTTAAAGTTCAAATTCAAACTAATCTAAACACATGCCATTTAACTAGAGCACGTAAAGACTTATAAGACAATGTAAATATTGTAATTACTGTAAATAAACAGTGTAAATTGTCTGATTATAATCAGTGGGGTCAATTGGGTTTACAACCACACAATCTTTAATAAATACAGACTGAAGCCTCAATAATAATAATAATAATAATAATAATAATAATAAGAGGAAGACTTATCCCTTCACTCATTCAGTCGTTTACACACTTATAACTTATTCTTTCATTTATTCTTTCATTTAGACACTCATTCACCCAATAATTTATTTAGTCAATCACTCAATTATTTATTTATACACTCACTGCTTTATATGTACTTAATTATTTGTTTACTCCTTTACTCACTCTTGTATTATTTGGCAGTACGGTGGAGTACAGTCTTAAGTATGTAGTTCAGGAATTGGCCTTGTGTCCACAAGGTCCCCTGGTTTGGTCCTCTGGTACCACCAAGACATGATACGACTGAAGAGCCCTTGAGCAAGGCACCCAACCTCTGCTTGCTTCACTAGTGTGTATATATGTGTGTTTCACTGCAGGGATGCGTTATTGTCGAGGACAAATTTCACTGTGTGCAAGCATAGAGACAAATAGATCATTTTTACATTTAATTTTGTATGTTTGTATGTTATCCCTGTATCCACGTGGGTTTCGAAAAACGTGGTAGGCTAATTAGTGTCTCTATATTATCATTACAGCTGACATGAGATTGGAAAGCTCAGTCACCTGACTGACATAACATAGTTATCTCTATCCCAGTTATCCGTAGTTCTTATGTGCAATTGACCATCGTGAAGCGATGTGACACATAATAATAATAATTAGAATATTGTTCTCTCTCTCTCTCTGTAGTTGGTGAGTGGTGGTTCTATCGTTAACGCTGAGGCGGTATGGGATCATGTGACAATGGCGGACCGCGAGTTGGCCTTTAAGGCTGGTGATGTCATCAGAGTTCTCGACTCGTCAAATCGGGACTGGTGGTGGGGGCAGATCGATGAGGAGGAGGGTTGGTTTCCCGCCAGCTTTGTTCGGGTAAGAACACACACAAACTCAAACATACGCAAGCACACTCTCCTTCAACTGTGTTGTGTTGTTGAATGTAAAGATCTTTTCTTTGTATAAAGAATTTTTGGACTTTTTCTCTCATCTGTTATCACTTACAATTACACAAAAAATGGAGAATACAAATGACACAAATTAGAGATTAAATGTGTTTGTTGAATTGAAAATAATCTAAAATTAATAAGGAAATACATGTAACATTGCGTTATATTAAATACATTTAAAGACGTAATTTATACATTAGCATGTCCAGTATTTCATTAGTTGTGTAATAATTCACTTCGCTTTAAAATTGTTTCAAAAACATCATATCTGTGAGGTGAAATTAGCATATATGCTAAACTAGCCTCACTGATGTAATACTAGCCTCTGCGCTGTAATACTTGCATATATGCTTTACAACTATCATATGTGCTGTAACTATAAATTCTGTGATATAAAGCTAGTCTCTGTGCTGAAATCCACCTCAATGATGTAACACTATACTCTGTGCTTCAAATCTAGCATCTTCCCAGATAGCAACCGAATGTTGGCCAAACATTGGTAAACGTTGTCCCTGTCGTACGTTGAATTTAGACATCGGACAAACGTTGTTCTGTGGTTGACAGTATTTTCAGAACGTTGGTTAATAGCCATTAAAGAGCGGAGGTCGGAATCAAAATACCAACGTTTTCCCAACGTCAGCTCCACGTTGGCTGTAGCTTTTTTAAAATTTTTAAATCTTCCAATACCAGGTGGAAGAAAATGTAGTTGCCGCAAATCGCATATTATTTAGACAAGATATCAATAGCTTATAGCTGTGTTCTTGTTAATGATATACATTAACTAAAATGACTGTAGTATTAAAAGTATTGATATTTTGATTTGAGAATTGATTTTGAGCATAAAGATTTATTGGAGGAATCAACATTTCAGTATCAATTCGCACATCCTTACTGCTCACTCACGGGAATTCTGAGGTGAAACAGAAAACGGAGGTGATGAAATAACCTTAAACGCAGCCGTGTATGATTAAATGAAGATAATTTTTTTTTTATTACCTGGCTCAACTATAGTTAGGTATACTTTCACTTGATATAATTATACTTGGATTTAAAAATACTGTTAAAATAGTTTCCCCTTGATATAACATGCACTCACTCCAAATATATTTAAAAATGTATAGAATTTATGTAATGCCCTTTCTTACTATAGATTTACTAGAATCTGTGCTGTAAAAGTAGTTTTAAAACCAGTTTCTGTACTTTAAAACCTTGTTCTGTGCTATAAAACTAGCATCTATTCAGTAAAACAACTTCACTGAAGTTTAAATCTCGTCTTCTTATTCTATCTGCCTCACCCTTTATCAGGGGTCACCACAGCGAGACAATCTTTTCCACCTCACGCATTTGCATCTTTTGCTCTTACACAGTCTACCTGCATGTCTATATTGACAACATCCATATATCTCATCTTTTGTCTTCCTCTCTGCCTCTTGCCGGAAAGCTCCACCTCTAAAATCCTCCTACCAATATATCAATTCTCCCTCCTCTGCACAGGTCCAAACCATCTCAGTCTGCCCTTTTTAAATTTCTTTCCCAATTTCACAAACTGTGCTGTCCCTATGTTGTTCTCACCCTCAATCCTGTCCATCCTTGTCACTCTGAAAGGGAACTTCTTAAGCTCTGCCACCTCCAGCTCTGCTTCCTTTCTCTACCAAACTATCATCTGTTTGGTAAAACTAGACGCTGCTCTAAAATTATGTGCTGAAAAATTTGAATCTGTGCTGTGAAACTAGAATCTGTCCTGTAAAACTAGCCTTTGTGCTGCAAATCTAGTTTATGTTGTGTAAAACTAGACACTTTGCTGTAAAACTAAATTATCCAGTACTGTAAAACAACTGGTTTCTGTTCTATAATACTTGCCTCTGTGCATTAAAATTATATTATGTGCAGTAAAAATGTTATATATCTAAAATCTGTGTTGTAAACCTAATTGCTTTGCTTTAAAGGCTCTGTAAAACTGGCGCCTGTGATTTAAAACAACCCTTTGTACTTTAAAACCAGTGTCTGTTTTGTAAAACGGGGCTCGCATCTGTTGTGTAAACCTAGCATCTGTGGTGTAAAACTAGCCTTTGTACATTAAAACCACCCTTTGGCTTTACAATATCATTTATTTTCAATAGCATCTGTAGCTACCATATAATTAGCATCTGAACTTAAAACCTAGCATCTGTTCTGTAAAACTGGCCTCAGTACTGTAAAACAAACCTCATTGTTTTTAAACTAATGTCAGAATATATTGTATATGATTATGATTATTGGATGCTAAGGTTGTTTTTTTTTTTTTTACATTGAAACATACTCGTCTGATTGTCCCCTCTCTTGTGTGCTCGGTGGTTGTTGTTGTATTTTTAAGGTGGACCCGAACTCCACCCAGCCTCCTCCCAAGCAGCAACTTTTATACATCAACCCAGTCGTCGCTCCGCTAAAGGTGCGTTTATATTTACTTCTCCGTCATTTTTTGGAGAACACATGCTGCTGCTGCTTTTTGCCTCCGCTAACTGCTAGTGCTTTAAAAAAAACAAAAATCCTGCTTTGCTTTGCTTTCATATTAGCATGGCCATGCCTTTACAGTGCTAATTTTAATAAAGCACAGATTCACACACCAAGTAAGATGGTAAGAAAAAACAGAAACATTTAAAACACTAAAAGAATTTCCAGTATCCAGCAGATAGTGCTATGGCCTCACAGCAAGAAGATTCCTAAAGATTCCGGGTTTTAGGCCCGGGTGGGGCGATTTTGGAAATTTCTGTGTGGAATTTGCATGTTCTCCCCATGTCCGCACAGGTTTTCTCAGGGTGCCCCGGTTTACACCTGCATTCCAAATACATGCATGGTTAATTGGTGTCTCTAAATTGTCCCTTAATGTGTGATTTCCTGGTTGTGTGAGTTGCTGGTTGGAAACTGACTTTCCCGTGCCCCTAAACTAGGATTAAGTGGGTATGAAAGAATGAATGAATGAATGAATGACCGAGTAAAAAGCTCCGTGTGTTTGATATGCGCACAGGTACTGAGGGTTCAGCCTTCGTTAAAATGCTAAAGAGAATGTAGATTCCCCATTAATGTAATTAGCATATTGTAATGGCTTGATGTGTTTAATCATAGATAAAGTCTCATTAAAATATTTATCAGGGAATGACATCAATAAAGACTCTAAATCATAGATCTCTTTACTGAACTCCAGTATTTCTCTATTGGCCATTGGCTAACCAATCAGAGAGCAGAATTCATCACCTGTCATGTGTCAGGCTGAATTATGAGTTTTCGCATAAGGTGATAAAGAATAAACTCTAGCTCCAGAGTTTTGGCACAAGTGAAAATTCTCTTTATCACTTAAAATGCTTATCATTTTCTTCAGACCCTGTAAGCTCAGATCATTCTAGAACCTCAGATTTGTTAATCTTCTCATTCTAGAACTTGTCTCTGCTATATCTCTTACGACTCTCACAAAACGGTTTGGAGACAAAAGCTGTTTATTTAGATAATGTTACACACACACAAAATATTAAGCATTGAGTGTAGGGAGAATAACACAGAACAGATAAGCACTATGCGTTGTGCCTAATCTAATGACTTTACAGTTTTGTTTATTTTTATTTTTTGCATCTTTCGGCTTTTTCCCTGTCACCAGGGGTCGCCACAGTGAGTTCCTCGCATTAGGATCTGGCACATGTTTTACGCCG
>JAOUQT010000027.1:8228145-8240070 GCA_025769995.1 Xyliphius kryptos | reverse complement strand
CATACACACATACACACAAACACACATACACATTCATACACACACACTGTACATACTCACACTTACCCACACACACATACTGTACATACTCACACATACACAAACAAGCACATGCGGACATCCACATACAGAGTCATACACACAAACACATTCATGACATGCACTGTATATTTAAACACACACACACACACACACATACTGTACATACTCACACATACACACACCAGTGCACACAGGCACTCACACAGAGACATATAAACACACACACACTCATGCACACAAACACACATGGTTATACACACACACACTATTCATACTCACACATACACACATACACACAAACACACATACACATTCATACACACACACTGTACATACTCACACTTACCCACACACACACACATACTGTACATACTCACACATACACACCCCAGTGCACACAGACACCCACATACAAAGAGTTATACACCAAAAAACACATGCAAGGTTGAAATATTACTGTATAGTTACTTAAAATGGCTTTTAGAACTGTTGAGTACAATCTAGAACTTATATACCTTTAGCACATGGTCTAGAGCCCAAATTCCAACTAAGATAGGACGCTGGAAATAATAGCAAATCAAAACATAATGTAATGATTTGTAAATTCCATGAGCCCTATTCGATTGTAGAACCATGCATTCTAGATCTATCTGCAAATTTTTAATCCGTAATAAAGATTCATACATTTCAGAACAAGGATAAAATTTCAGATTTCCCCAAATGCAATCTCTCTCTCCCTCTATGTGAGTGTGTGTTGTTTATAACTCAGGAATCTTGTGTATTTCTGTAAGACAAGATGTGAATTGTAATTATGCTCTAGCTTTATTAGAGCTGCAATATGAATTGGAGAACAACAGCATTAAATTCTGGCACTTTAGAGGAAATATGCCACAGACAGGAGTGTATGTGTGGTGTGTGTGTGCCAATTAGTTTTAAGCACAGCAGTGGTACGTATATGAAGATCATATACATCTAGTAAAAGTGTGTAATGGAGAGATAGAGAGAGGGAGAGTGAAAGAGAAAGTGAGAGAGATAGGGGGGTAGAAGATGCAAAAGTGATGAGAAATTGCTTTCTCTGAAGATCATTCTGTGGCGTGTGTCTACCCAAGGGATTCATAATGGGGAGGGAGAAAGAGAGAGAGAGAGCAAGAGAAAGTGAGAAAGAGATAGAGAGACAGTAAGGTAGTGAAATAAAATGGGGGAACGGAGAGAGAGAGAGATAACGAGACAGAGAGATTTTACTGTGCGTCATCATGAAAATGTAAATGCAAATCACAGCAGGGAGTCACACACCACCACGACAACTCACACAGATTCACACACACTCACTGTAGATTTACATTTTATACCCTAAAAAAACAATAATAAAATATAGTGATTTGTGGATCAACATAAAGCTGTTTCAGTGTTTGTGTTTTACATCATTGCACTCATCTTTCCCATCGTTCACACAGCAAGATCTGGTAGAATATCCAATCTGTCTGCTTCAGCTCTGAGTTTATTGGTTCTGATTGTCAGGAACAACATGTCAGGAACAACATAAGAACCACCAAGACACAGTCTACAATCTTCTGATATGCCAGAGTCTTGGTCTATAGCCAAGCAGGTTTTCCATCAACTTGGATATGTCATCTGCTATCTAAGACAGAGAATTCAGCTACAAAATCTACACCTTCAATCTCAAATACAGTTTGATCAGATGACATTCTGGAGGAACGATTTTATGGTCACACGAGACAAAGATTGACGTGTTGCTTGCACTGAGCAGAGGCAAGTTTGGAGCACTAAAGATACAAAATGTAACATAAAATATACTGTAGTGACGGTGGTGGTAGCATCATACTTTTCTTCACATTGAAGCTACATCAGAATATTTCAGCAAAGGCCAAAGCATCAGCTAGACAGTTTGGTCACAGTTGTGTTTTCTAACAAGAACAGTGTGGAACAAATGAATCAGGCTAATGTTAGAATTTTTAATGATAACTGTGTAAACATTTGTGCACAATCTGATTGCTTTTGTTTCTATTTATGATGTAGTATATGTTGTATACAAATTCCTTCATATTGTCATGAGATGCTTAAAGAAACTGATTTATCGATTTATTTATTTAGTTTCTAGTTAGATTTGTAGAAATATATGTAGTTGGTTAGTTGTATGTTTGGTTACTTATGAACTTTGGTGCATTAGTTTGTTATTTGGTTAGTTTGTTAGTTTATTAGGTATTTAGTTACTCAGATATTTAGGTAGGTATTTAGTTGGTCGGTTAGTTAGTTAGTTAGTTAGTGACACGTCTCTACTCTACACACAGTGCAAGGAACTAATTGACTGAGTCTCACGCAGGCAGTCTGACCAGCCTCACCTGGAGGTAATTGGGAGAGCTGCGTGTGTGTGTGTGCGCGTGTGTGCATGCATGAGCCAGAATGTTGTGGATTTCCTCACCTACTTGTATATCTTCTAAGAGTTGCCGTCGGCCATGTGTTGTAGTTTATCCCGTCTTCTTGTTTACTTCCAAACACTCTGAGCTGCTCTTAATTTTTGAATATTGTGTGTGCGTAAAATAAACTTGCAATTGTTTTCATATCTGTGTTGCAGGGTGTCATTTTACAGTTAGTTAGTTAGTTCATTAATTCATTCATTGGTTACTTACTAATGTAAATTGTTAGCTTAGGAAGTTGGTTGTTTTGTTGGTTAATTATGTAGTTAAATATTTTTTAGTTAATTGGATAGTTAGTAAGTTAATTACTTAGTCGTGAATGTATTAAGTTGGTTAGTTTGTTTGGTATTTTTTGGTTGATTGGTTGGTTGGTTGTTAGTGAGTTAGTTATATATGTAGGAAGCTGGTTGTTTCATTGTTTAGACAGCTATTTGGTTAGTTAATTTGTTAGATTATTGGGTTTTTAGTTACTTAGTTAGTTAGATAGTTAGATATTTGTTGTTTGTTAGGTATTTTGTTTTTTTTAGTTAGTTAGTTAGGTAAGCTGGTAGGTTGTTAGTTATTTGTAACCACTTTTGATTTCTGACTCATACCAGTTTCGATCGGTTCCTGCGTCTCTGGATAAAGAAGATGGATTTTCTTTATTTTCTCTCTCTGCATGTTCTCTCTCTCTAGTTTACCAACTTCGATTAGTCCTAATAAAACATCACACGCACACACACACACACAAACACAATGGACAGTCTCTTATACAGTGTGATAATACAAATGTGTATAAAATGCATAGAGTTAAATTCAAAAAGAAGTAATGCTAATGTATCATCACACAGGCTCCCTAGTCTCTTCTATCTCCCCTCGCTCTCTCTCTCTCTCTCTCTCTCTCTGTCTCTCTCTTTAAGACATTAAGAATGATGAATATTACACTTCTCTATCCATATCAGAATCAGGCCACATGTAAATTAGCACAATTTGTGTGTGTTAGAGAGAGAAAGAGAGCAAAAGAGAGAGGGGGGGAGCAAACAGGCTTCTATAGTAAGTCTATTAAGCATACACTTATAGAAAGCGAGAGAAAGAAAGAGAGGGTGAGTGTTTATCTTCTAAAGGATATTCATGAATGCAAATATGCAAATAAGATGCAAATGATTCTCTGTGCAAATGATCCTTTAAAATAAAACTACTCCGGTAATCAGGAGAGCAGTTCCTCTTCACCATCGCTCTCGTTCTTCTCCTTCCTCACACTCTACATTACCTGAAAAATATATGATTCTTCCCTTATTTATTCTACTGTTGATGACTTCACTCACATAGGTGGCTCTTTGTCTGAACTGTCCTGACCCACTTATGATGTAATGATTAGAGGAAAAAAATACAATCTCCAGAAAAGATGAGCAAATAACTATATCTTTAATATTGTCAATGTTAAAATGGAGGCTGCTACACTTCCTAGAACTATTAACTATGTTATATTGATTACTTATCCACTAATGGTCAAGTAATTCCATCACCTCTCAGATATGCAGTAGAGTTCAGTAATAAAAATGGAAATAAATAGGCAGCAATTGATGGGGCTAAATTTATTCTGCGGAAAGGTCAGAGGTCACTGTAGGACAACAAGTCAACAGACAGTATCACTAGAAATCTTTCCTAAATGTAGTTCCTCTGCAGTGGGCTTTTTTTATAGAGCAACCCAAAACTGAACATTCAGTACCCTAAAATGAACATTCATTAATTTTATATACCGACTTAATTCTAGTGTTAAGGTCATGGGGAAGCTGGTGCCCACAGCAACTCTGAGCACAAAGAAAGGAACAACCCTAGACAGGGCACACACATACACACAATAAAAGGCAATTTAAAGACATCAATTAACCTATCATGCATGTGTTTGGTATGCGGGAGGAAACCGGAGTGCCACACAGAAATTTCCAGAGTCGCCTCACTCGGGACTCAAATCCGGCATCTTCTTATTCTGAAGCCACGGCACTATCCACTGCGCCACCTAAATAAATAAATAAGGAAGCTTTAATATTTGTTAATTACATCTCTTATCCGAGAATATTTTTAAAAACTCACTTTAGGTGTTAATTGATAACGATTCACACACATTTATCTGGCTCAAGTTTTTTTTCCTTCCTTTTCCTTCTGAAAATTTCTGTTTCTTGATTTTTCATGTTACTCAAAGTTAAAAATAAATAAAAAGGATTTAAAAGTATTAAAAAGTACAAAGTGCTTTTGTTTGATAAATAAAAACTTTTATTTATTAGTTAGTTAATTAGTTTGCTGGTTTGCTGCACTACAAGAGGAATAAAACATACTGTATTTAAGTACATTAGATATTACTTGTTAATTATTGATTAACCACTGAGGTCAGTCTGGATGAGTATTAGTTAGTTTGATTGGTGAAAACGGACAGCATGGTGGCACAGTGTATAGTGCTGTTACCTCAAAGCAAGTTCGACCCCTAGATGGGATGACAAAGGAAGGTGCACGCCTGATGACCCCAGTCAAGACCTTTTAAGTTCACAGTCAAGCTGGTCTCTGTGTAAAACCCAACTGTTACATTCAGGATTTACATATTTTATTATTTATTTATTAAATTAACAGATGCTGTAATTTGTTTTTATGGTACCAAAATTATAACTTCCCAATACTCTGCTGTTTGGAAAGCTTTCTGTACAACATGTGTTTAAAACTTGGTAGTTTTTTAAATTAATATTAAACATCAATGTATGTTGTTGGTTGATATTCAGTTGAATTTACAAGAGCCTAGTTTAACTATAATGATGAGTGGATTAAAATAACGAGGTTAATAACTAGTTCTCTTTTTAATTTAATAAAGCAGTAGTTGAGGGAACAGGCTTACAATATGTTAAACATCCTGCATGTGAAAGACAACCCATGCCTGCTGCAGCAGATCTGGCAGATCGCCTCACTAGTTTTAGACATTTCACTTAAATAAATTACACATGGCCAGCTGCTTTTTGAACGACAGTTTGTTTATTGACGGCTACTCCACTTATGGTATGGGAATAGCACATACTGTAAATGCAGCTGTTGGTGAAACACTGGCACCACACCTCCAGGCTCCTACTATATGTCCAGCGTCAAAGTGGCTTATGTTGATTCATTTCCACATAGCTGGTAAATTCTACCTTTGTTTGTGCAGTGGACAAAAAAGACACCTTTTATGAAAGGCTATAGTGACATAACTCCCGATTGGGGAACTTTGTCAGTGAACATATTCTACCTGCCAGGTGTTTCTAATCCAATGATTATTCAATGTATTCAAACGTTGCACATAAAATGCCTGGACAGAAAAAAGGTCACCACTGGATTTAACTGAGCAAAAAGCTAAAGGCTTCCCATTGAAGAATTACTGCAGGGGTGATTATGTTTCACCTGGCAAGTTATTTATCCCTTTCTGATGCAGTGAGTAGCTTCTTTTTCAGAAGGGTCAAATTATTGTCATGCATCAAGCAGAGAAAAGATCTAAGGAGATGGCTGACAACAATAGAATTTAGGGATGTTTATTAGATAGAGTACAAGCATTTGCACACATACAAAATACAATGGGAACTCAAGGGATTGGGACTAAGCAACTGTGTAGCCTTAAGAAAATCAGTTGTCAGTGCGGCTAATCATCCAAAATGGCTGGGGAGCATAAAAATTCAATTCCGGAGCAATGGAAGAAGGTCATGTGGTCTGATGAGTCCAGATTTGTGCAGATGGGTGCATTAGTGTAAGAAGAGAGGTGGCTAAAGTGATGCACACATCCTGCGTAGTGCTTGCTGTACAAGCCTGTGGGAGCAGTGCTATGATCTTTGGTCAGCTCTAGGTTTAGCAACTTTATGTGCACAAAGTATCAGGTCATCTGACTACATAAATATCCTGAATGACCATGTGATTTCATAAAATGTATTTTTTATCTGACGGTATGGGCATATTTAAAGGTGACAATGCCAAGAGTGTGATAGAGTGGTTCAGGGAGCATTAGACATCATTTTCACACATGGATTGGCTATCACAGAGTCCAGACATGAACTCCATTGAGAATATTTAGGATGTGCTGGAGAAGTCTTTGCTCAGTGTTCAAATCTCCCATCATCAATACAAGATCTTGGGGAAAAATTAATGCAACTCTGGACTGAAAATGTTGTGGCATTGCCATAGCTTGTGTAAACAATCCCACAGCTAATGTGTGCTGTAATCAAAGCTAAAGGCAGTCCAACAAAATATTAGAGGGGTTGACCTTTTTTTGACCAGGCAGAAACAAAACATTTATATATTATTTATTAATATAATACATTTTTGTGCAATTAATTAGAATCTAATGGTTTGCTTCAACTTTTTCTCTATTAATTTTATATTATGAATAGAATCTTGTCTTTGAATTTGTCTTTTTCTTGGTTTCTTATTTAATTTCGATGTGGATTGACTACTAAAGTTTTTCTTCCTTGGATTGCTAGATTGCCAAAGTAGAGAAGCTGAGTGTTACGATTAGTCTGAGAGCAATACTGTCTGGAGCTATGCTCCTAGCAGGTTCATCCTTGACGGTATGGTCGAAGAGGAGGTTACAGAATCACAACACCACTCATTAGGACAGAAACTGTTGGCTGAATCATGGTTCTTAAATTCATCATCTTCCACAATAAGGTTCAGCCTAACATAACATCAAGTCAACTGCAGGGCTGACCAGAGATTGGGATGGTCTGTCTATTTATTCCTCAAATCATTAATCAGTACAAAACAAAAAAATGCTATAGCGGAATCGGATATTGCCCAGGATAAAAAGATCTGTTGTATACACTGTCAGAGACAGCATGATTATCGAGTATTTTATTACTGTCTCATTATCATCAACATCATCATCAAAGGATTTATTGCTTAACATAAGAAAAGAAGATAAAGTGAAGCGCAAAAAATTATAGACTTTATGTCGAGTTGGGACAGTGAAATGTTCAGTGTCTTAAATCACTTGGCAAGTTATCAATACTTGAATTGGAGAGACAAAACATCAGCCTTTTTGGTTTGTACGAGACTATATGAAAAGGCATGGGACACTTCAAGGGGAGGTCACACAGTTCTGTTCGCAGGCAAAGAAGAATGGCAAGACCATGGAGTTGCTGTATGAATTTACAGAAATATTACAAATTCTACAACCCAATGAGCAGCAAGGTCATATTAACCACATTTGCCACAAAGCCAGGAGATGAATTTTATTTGGTGTTATGCACCAACTGCTGACAAAAAAGATGAAGAGATTGAGCAGTATTACAAGGATTGTAAGCCATTACAGGCAGAGACTCACGGAACCTAGATGTCATCACAGGTGATTTCAATTTCATTTTTCACAGTTGGGAAAAAAGATTTATTTGTTTAGGAAATATGTTTATGGTGTGAGACAAAATCACCAACACATTTTTGCCCCTAGAACCAGCAGATATGCACCACATTGACTACAGCCTGATCAACAAGCAGTGAAAACAGTCAATAATGTACTGTACACAAATGCCTCAGTGTAGACTGTGACTTTGATACTGACATTGAAGATGCGATTCAAAAGAAAATAGGTGAAGAAGCCATTTGAACTGGACATTGAAAAGCTCAGAACCGAACAATACAAGCAGTAATTCCAAGTGGAGTTTTCCTACTGATAGGAACTGTAGAGTAGTGAAGAAGTGAACATACATATTGATGTTTCAAAAAAAGTAACCACCACCACTGAAGGAAGAGATTAAGCAAGACATGCATTATTAGCTCAAGAATGGCAATGGGCATGGTGGTGTTGGTCAAATGGACAAACATATACTATAATGCTTCTGGATGTTGATGAGGATCTCCTGGAAAAGATGCTGACCACTGAGCACTGTCTCATGTTATGAGACTCTTACATGACAAAATTGAAAGATCTGTAATGACTAGACTTGTGAATGGTGTTAGACTATAAGGCCGAGAATAACCTGGATGGACAACATTACAACATGGACTGGATTATCAGGGGCCAGACTACTACAAACAACATTAGACGTAGGACAGTGAAAAGAGCTGACTCCTCCATGAAGTATGATGTGACTAAAAGTCTTAGAATTGGTTTGGCCCAGTTGACTTTGACTCTAGTGGTCTTGACTACAACACTTCAACGAACCTCTACATTTCTCCACTAACTTTAGCAAATAGCACAAACCTTGTGGAATTTGTAGTTACATTTGATCAGAATATAACTAATATCTACATCTACACACACACATTCTGCAATTTCAAATCATTATCAACTATGATTTAACAGTAAATTTCAGCATATCATCCCAGGATGAGTTGAGACAAGTATTGTGATGTCCGAACTCATGCATAGCTCTGCCTCGTTTCCCAGTGTCTATTTCAAAGTTCAATCATTTCAGTCAACAACTCAGTGAGGAAGTAAAAAATAAAAAATAAAATCAAACAGAAAATTGTACCTTGTTCTCCTTCCTTTTTTTTTTATCTCTGAAGGTCAGTCATAAGAACAGAGTGAAGCTGTTTAAGAATAAAGGAAGTAAAGTGTGAAGGTTAAGTGATTCAACATAGAGCTCTATACAGAAAAGATAAAAAGAGACAGTTAAACGTGAGAGAAGATAAAGTGATAAAAATGTCAATATTGAGTCAGTATGAAAGAAAACTGACATTACAGAGAATGCGTGTAACACTCAGAAATAACACACACATTTATACATTCTGTAAAGGATCTGTTACTACATCAACAAAACAATGCACAGATATTGTATTCAAAACCAGAATGCAGAACTGATCTTTACTCATGAAATCTGCGGGGTTAATCTGCACACACACACACAAATATACAGTCCTTTTTTCGATAATTTACTGTAGCCTCTGACTTGACAAATGAGCAACAGGAATGTGTTAAAAAGGGAGTCAAGTGTGCTTTGTAAAAGTTGTCAAGCTATGAAAAATGTAAAAGTTGTAAAAAATTACACTTTCTCAGGTGAAAATTGGCTTCACTTCTTATCTAATGATTCAGATAAGTCTTTTTTTTATTTTATTGTCGTTTAAAAACAGTGACATGAGGATGAAAAGAACTGCTATCTACTCTGCCTCTCTCTTTCTCTCTCTTTTAGTTTCTCTTGTTGACTCACACACACACACACACACACACAATTGAAATGTCATCTCACACCAGGTCTATTAGAGAGAAATGTCTTTATTCATCATTGTTTCCTTAAACACCTTCACAGACAAAGAGGGAGTAAGAGAGAAAGATAGATAGTGAGAGAGAGAGAGTGAGAGAGCAAGTAAGCGAGACTGAGAAATAGAAACAGAGAGAGACATGGCATATGTAGTGTGTGTCTGTGTGTGTGTGTCTGTGTGTGTGCATGTGGATGTGTAACACTTTCTTTCAGAGGTTTCAGTGAAATCGTCCGCAAACACAGACTAATTTGACAGAAACGTCAAACTCCATCAGGCTCCAGAGCTTAAAAAGGAGCAGAGATGTCAAAATCCCTCATACATATTCCTGATCAGCTTAAAATGAAAATTAACACACACACATTCATACTGACACAGACTGTGCTTGTGTGTTTGTGAAGGTCAGAGTTTCCGGCGTCTCTGACCTCATGTGGACCACACGGGAGAAATCAATCTTAGATACAATGAGCATGAAAAATGAATTTCAGGTGTGAAAGAGATAGTGTGTGAGTGTGTGTCTCTGAGTGTGTTTGTGTGTGTGTGTGTGTGTGTGTGTGTGTGTGTGTGCGTTGAGCATACGAAACCTTTTCATTTTGTTTCACAGCTTTTGAGAAAGCTGGAATTCATTCAGTCTAAAGCGATAACATGAATATTAATAGTCATGAATATTAATGAACTCATTAATACCTATTCATGTGCTCATTTACATAACCCCCAATTTTATTCCAAAATATCACAGATATGCCACACACCGACCCAGGAAGTGACATCAGAACTATGTGCTTTGCTTTTGCTTGTGTTGTCTGTTACATTCTGATGAACTCACTCTCTCTCTTTCTCTCTCTCTCTCACACACACACACACACAGATGAGATGGCAGATGAGATGTAATTAGTATCATTAAGATCATCAGCTATTTTCTTTATCTATTACTCTATCACACAAGAGAGAAAGAGAGAGAGAGAACAAGAGAGAGAGAGAGAGAGAAAAAGAGATAGAGAATTAAGAATGAAAGAATGATATAAATAGAGAGAATGAAAGATAGAGAGACTGACAGCGTAACATAGACAGAGGCACACTGTATAGCAGAGAGATGCAATGGCAGAAATAAGAAAGAAACAAATGGTGATAGAGAGAGACTGACAGGCAGTGAGAGAGATAGACATATACAAAGAAAGACAGAACAAAAAGCAGAGAGACAAAGAGAAAGGGTGGGTTGTAGACAACAAATATAAAAAGAAACAGAATTATCCACAGTGATGGATACTTAACTAAGCAATATTTGAAAAAAGGAGAGACTGCTAGAGAAATTGAGAAAAAGAGAGAGATAAAAGGAGAGAGATGTGTCTTTTCACACAGGTCCACAGTAATGATGCATAAAAGCAAAGTAAAATCCCGCTGAGAAAAAACGATGATGTGTAAAATTGTGATCTCTCCGTCATTAACACGTTCTTAAACACACACCCACAGACACAAACTGGATGATGCAAAAAGAAATCTTAAATCCATTTCACAGCCAACATTTGAGTTTTTATTTTGTTTAAAGTCCTGTAGCTGTAGATTATTAAAATGTAACTTTACTGACATTCAAACATTGTTTGTAACATTCATTTTTGAAAATATAAAATCACATTGTACCTAATAATAAACATTCATTTAATTAATTATCTTATTTCTTTTCCACTGAATCAACATGGGGTCGCGGTAAACACCCAGCAACTCTGGGCGCAAGAGCCGGAACAACCCTAGACAGGGTGCGAATACATCATAGGACAGACGCACAAGGTCACACATGTTCACACGCTAAGGGCCCCTTTAGAGACACCAATTAGCCTAACATACATGTCTTTGGAATGCAGTAGGAAACCTGAGCACACAGAGAAACCCTTACAAACATGGCAAGAACATGCCAGAAATTTCCAGAGTCACCACACTTTGGGATCTAACCCGTGTCCTTCTTGAGTAAGGCGACAGCCCTACCCACTGTGCCACTGTGCCGCCTTAATAATAAATAATTAATGAAAATAATACATATATATATATATACTCTAAGACTAGGCACACTACTGCATATCTGCTGTAATGATTACTGAATTAGGAATAATGCATTGTCTATTAAGTACAGCACAAATATATTGGGCAACATTCTCTACACACATTCTCAAGGTGGTGACCATCTTCTATATTAGGTGTATACAGGGGTTAGACAATGAAACTGAAACACCTGTCATTTTAGTGTGGGAGGTTTCATGGCTAAATTGGACAAGCC
>JAOUQT010000027.1:8183342-8198623 GCA_025769995.1 Xyliphius kryptos | reverse complement strand
TATGCTACCTGAGTCTGAAAAAGTCTGAGGAAGAAGCTACCTGAGTCATGAGTTTGATGAAGCCATGTTAGCCTGAGATAGCTACAGTACCTAAGTCTGATGAGGCTACCCGAGCCTGAGGTAGCTATGCTACCTGAGTCTGAAAAAGTCTGAGGAAGAAGCTACCTGAGTCATGAGTTTAATGAAGCCATGTTAGCCTGAGATAGCTACAGTACCTAAGTCTGGGAATATTACTTGTGTCTAAGAAGGCTACCCGAGTCTGAAGAAGATACCTACGTAGATGGGTGGCTAATCTCCACTCTAGTCTTTGTGTCCAGATTAACTGATTCAACATTATGGGAATTTACTCACCTGGTTGTTGGGCATGCTTAAAAATGCCAGATTGGGAAAATGTGCCTCATTCATCAATATTCATTGTTTTTTCTGAATGAAACTGTGTAAATGTGTGTTGAGGAGATTGTCTGTGATATGAACTGTAATATTGGCACATGCCTATGGTTTTATGATTTTATTTTTAAATATATACTTTATTTACTGAACGTATGACAATTCTTCTTTAAGAGTCAATAAAAGCTAAAACATAAAAAACCTCCAGTGCTGGATGCTGCGCCCCGTCACCTCTCCAGATGTTCCTGTGGATGCTGTCACAAAAGCCTGTAATGAACATTCACATGCTGACCCCAGGACACCACAGACAGATTGCAACTCAAGTGCGCGCACACACACACACACACACACGCACACGCAGACCGTGTGTGTATGTAGAAACAAAAAAGCCAAATCCTGAACTTGTAATCAAACTGTAACACGCAGACTCCATGAACGCACCACAGCTAGCTGTGATGTATGGTTTTATAATGTAATATACTAAAAGCGCAGCTCAATGTATTTTTCATTCTGTCTTTCTTTTAAAGGGCTTCAGTCTTGTGTTTCTTTATACACTCACTGGCCACTTTATTAGGTATATTTGTTTAATAATACAAACATGTAAAATCAGCCAATCACAATCGGAATTAAGGCATGTAGAGGCGGTCAAGATAACTTGCTAAAGTGCAAACCGGTCATCGGAATGGGGACTAAAGGTTATTTAAGTGACTTTGAAGGTGAATGGTTTGTTGAATGGTTGTTGGTGCTAGAAACTGTGGATCTACTGGGATTTTCACGCACAACTATCTGGGTTTACAGGAAATGGTCTAAAAAAAGAGAATATATCCAGTGTGTGGCAGTTGGGTGGACGATGTGACTCAAATAACTCAAATAACCACTCGTTACAACCAAGGAATGCAGATTACAATCTCTCTTTAAAGTACGCCATGAGGAATGAAGGCAGTTGAAAGTGAAAAGTGAAAGTGATACATTTTGCCATTATGTTTGCACACAGCAGATTTGGTCCTCTGCATTTAACCCATCCGTGCAGTGAAACACACACATAAACACACACAGGTGAAGTGAGCACATGTGCCCGGAGCAGTGAGCAGCCAGCACAGCGCCCGGTGAGCAACCGGGGTTAAGTGCTTTGCGCAAGGCTGGTTCCTTAACCACAAGCCTATGACTGCCCAAGTCTGTCTGTCTGACCTGACTTAGGCAGAACATGTGCCCAACAGGTGAACAAACAAACAACTTAGTGGAAGAACAAGATAAAAGTCCTTTACAACTAGCAAAATATCAGTGTGCAATTTCAAGCTCTGTTTGCAACCAAATAGTGTGAGAGCGGGGATGGCCAATCACACATTAGCAAGAAACAGCAGAGCCAATCGATGAGAGTGTGGGCAGTCTAAAGGGAAACAGGCTTCAGCTTGATTGCCCATTTTCTGCTTGGTTCTAGTGCATGACCCCTTTTTATTTAATATAGCATAACATTGCTTTTGGACAGTAAATACTGCAGGGGACCAAAACTGCCTTTTGAAAAAGTTCAGGGGACATGTCCCCCCTCTCCGCCACCCCTGTCCCAAATTACATCTGCGTGTGTGGCTTGTCTAAACGATGGTATCTTTCTCTTACAGTGTTTGTCTATTTGACTATCTTTACCTTCATCCCTTAGGTGTGTGTGTTTTTTCTCAGTTTTATAAAGAAGTCTTAATAACGTATGGGACGTCCTGTCACCCTGTGCTACGTCCTGTCACTGCAATGTGTCAAACTGTCATAAAGTGCTGTCTCCATCACACTCTCTCACACACGTGCACACACACAAACACTCAGACAGATGTTTCAGCAGGATTCCTCTGGGTCAGTATGAGTGACGGTCTGATGTCAGAGTGCTGATGCTAAAGTCTCTCCTGGGGGTAAAATGAGTCTTTGAGCTTTTACACTCACACACACATATAACAGCAACTACAGGGTCAGTTTAATTTTCCAGAAATCTATTTAGTTACTGTTCCTGTAGTCTGTAGTTTTCTGTGTTCAGGACTGAGCTTACTCGGCCAAATTTCACCCATTGGTCAGGCATGAAAAATACTGACTACTGACATCTTAAAACCCCTATATAACATCTTAAAACCCCTAACATGCAAACTCAGTTCCTTGTCCTTCTTTCTAGATTTTTCTTTTCCACTTTACTTGCACAGTGAGTTGCGTTCATCGCAGTTCTGATTTGTCATCTGTCTTTTATGCATGACTTTAAATTTTGCATCTGATTATCTGCATGCACCCCACACTGCAGGATTCTAAGTTGTAAATATTAAATGGTTAGTATTTATAACTTTTCCAATTTATAATCGGGATGGCCCTGACTGTACCGGAAAACAAACGTATAAGGTAAGATTGTATTATCGAGTCCCATTACAGGATATCATATACAAACATGTTTAATATCACCCTAAAATGAGGAGACCCTTTGCAAATGAAGGGAGGAGCAAATCGGTCTCAGATCGACCTGAATATACTGCTGTATGAGCCACGCTTCAGATAGTAATCAGATTTCTTTATTGAGTCCCTGTCTATTGACGTGAGGTGAACTTTGACCTCCACAGCAGTGAAAACATTATCTGCTGTAATAATAATATTCTTAAAGGATTTGTTGCTGTAGTTCTAACACTAGTTTAAATATTAATCCTAATCTAATCCCATGTCCTGTTTACTGTACACTGAATTTCCAAAACAGGAGGGTTAGAGGAGAGAATATTTTATTATTCACCACTAGAAAAGTGATCAGTTACGGTATACTGGAATAATAAATAACACAGATATTAATGTGATGCGAATTTTATCTTCTTTTTCTTCTTTTTTCGGCTTTTCCTTTACCAGGGGTTGCCACAGCAAGTCTCTCGCATTGCGGTCTGGCAATGTTTTAGGCCGGATGCTCTTCCTGACGCAACCCTCACCTCTTCGGGCTTAGGACCGGACAATTTAGCTTCTCCAATTAACCTACATATGGATACACAAATGAGCTAATCCATAGGGTTCAATATGACATCGGTCCACCCTTTGCAGCTAGAACAGCTTTAACTCTTCTGGGAAGGCTGTCTACAAGGTTTTGGAGTGTGAATTTTTTACCATTCTTCCAGAATCGCATTTATGAGGTGAGACACTAGTGTTGGACAGTGCTTTGTGCACTTTTGCATAGTCATGTTAGAAGAGGAAGGGGCTTGCTTCAAACTGTTCTTACAGTTTGTTGTCGTACAGTTGTCGTACAGTTGGGAGCATGAAATTGTCCAAATGTCTTGTTATGCTGAAGCATTCATACACTTGTGGCCATTGGACCTGATTTCAATAATTTGAAAGGGTAAGGAAATACAGTATGTATATATATATATATAATTTGTATGTAGGGTGGCACGGTGGCGCAGTGGATAGTGCTGTCACCTCACATCAAGAAGAAATTGATCTGTGGAGTTTGCATGTTCTCGCCTTGATTGCGTGGATTTTCTTGAGGTGCTCTGTTTTTTTCCCGCATTCCTGTTAATGTGTAAATGTGTGTGATTGTGTGTGTGTGTGCCCTGACCCTAAAACCAGGATTAAGCGGGTATAGAAAATGAGTGAATGTGTATGTATGGTTTCTCCTTGGTGTGCATTGCAAGTTTGTAGGTTTATATAATGAAGATCTCGCTTTCTCACTCTATCTCTCTCACTCTCTCTTCTCTTTAGTGTTATTAATCCTTGCACCTACCTTGCAGAGAACATAAATTAATCACTTCCTATACACACCCGCACACACATGTTAAACCCCTCTCTGTTAGTCCTTGAGACAGAGGGTCATCACCTCCCTCAAGGCATTATAGGAAATCCCGTGAGGAAAAATGGAAAGATCAGAGAGGACGGATTATAACGCTCTGTTTGGCATGTAGTGTTTAACACACACTCATATGCACACACACCCACACACACGCTTGGTCTATCTTTCACACTTCTATAAATAACTGAAATGCTTTTTAACATCTTAGACATGAATAAAACACACATTTGCAGATTATGACTGCCCACAGCAAGGATCATCCCGCAGCAATAAAACATGAATATAATTGTGATTAGTCAGAAGGTCAAATGATGTGTGTCGTTGTGCATTTTTGTGTAAGAGTGTTTGGGTGTGTGATTTAATTCCTTATCCAGATGCAGATGTTTGTTATTCATCAACTATCAGTGTGTGTTTGTATGTGTGCATATAAATAATTCATCAATAGTGTATGCAGAGACTGCTTGGTGTGTGTGTGTGTGTTTTACCGATAGCTGCCTGCCTAAATAACGTTTGTCATATCAGATAGGCACAACAAAGTCATCACCATAAAACAAGAAAATGACACACAAACACACATATATGCACAAACACAGATGAGCGTCAGTGTGTGTGTCTGTGTGGTAAAGGCTTGGGTTGTTTGCTCAGAACATTGTGCGTGTCCCTGCATTGATGTATTCTGAGAGAAATGGCTCTAATAGGGCAATGTATGTGTGTTTCTGTTTCTGCTCTATGTTTGTGTGTGTGTGTGCTTATGAAAAGCTTAGAACTGACTCATGCTGACCTTTCAGTACAACGATAAAACAGACAATCGATAGTGTTAACCTGAAGCCCCTGCCACACACACCCATACACACACATGTATTGTGTGAGGGTAGGTGTGTGTGTCATTGTAGACAGTGTTTATTGGTAGTTTGTCGCTGATAAAAAATGGTTTATGATGGTCCAATATGCTAATTCGACATACGTATATCGACTTTCTCATATGTGGAGGCCTCGTATCATTTTCTCGTTTTAGGGTCACAGGGAAATAGAAACTCTGTGTGCGAGGGCAGGAACAACCTTAGTGCATCATAGGGTGCACACAAAGATTAACCTGCAATTTAGAGACACCAATTAACTTATTATCTATGTCTTTGGATATGCATGAGGAAACCGGAGAGAACATGCAAACTCCGCACAGACATTTTCTGAGTCGCCCAAACCAGGGCTTGAACTTGGTGGCTTTTTGCTGTGAGGCTACAGCACTGTGCCACCCCAGATATTTTTATTTTATTTTAAAATGGCAAACATAATTTATTTCTATATAAAAAGTTTTTAATTTGTTTGCTTTAAAGCTAATTTCAAAAGAGATGCTTGTTATCATATGGTCACCATTTCAGATATAATGTACAACTATTTGCAAAACTAAGAACATTCTCTGTGGCACAGTGGCTAGTGCTGCTGCCTCCCAACAAGAAAGACCTGGGTATAATATCCAGACGGGACACCATGATTTTCTCTGGGTACTCCGGTTTCCTCCCGGATTCCAAAGACACACATGCTAGGTTAATTGATGTCTCTAAAGTAGCCCTTAGTGTATAATTGTATGTGACTGTGTGCATGACTATGTGACTATGTGCCCTATGATGGATTAGCATCCTGTCTATTGTTGTTCCTGCCCTTGAATCCAGAGTTGTGAGGTGGGTACTGGCTGGCTTGTGACCCCTTGTGGATTAACTTTAAGAAAATGAATGAATGAATACATTCTGATTTGTGAAAATGTTCCATTGTAAAAAATAAATAATAATAATATAATATATTGGATTATATTTTATGTATGTCTATAAAGTATGTTTGTCTGTATGCTGTACAGGTAAATGCTGTTGTATATTTTGCTTATTGGAGCTTGAGAAAGGCAATGTTGTCTATCTGTACACCCCTTGTTGCATAGACAAGCCCACTGTGGAGTTTGTCCATGACTAAACACAGAATATCAGCTGTTAAGCATAGAGGTGGCTGTATGAGCTTGTATTACTGACACAAGACCTGGACACATTAAAGTCACCGACACAACCATGAACTCTTCTTTACAGTAAACTATTCTATAGTCAAATATGAAGCACCTATTAAGAATCTACAACAGTATGTCTGAAAAAAGAAAAGAATCATCCAGTCAAGATCTCAACCTCAACACTAATATATATATATAGGTATATTATGAGTGCTATGTTTAAGCATGTTTCCACAAACCTCAAATAAACCAAATCAACAATGTTTAAAAAGTGGAGGAACGTTAATCTAGAATGACGTGAGACACACAAAATCAAAATGTATTTCTGAAAGAGGGATAAGTCATGCATTGTGCTTAGTTTTTTATGCATAGTTGCTCCATCTTTAATAAATAAATAAGGTCATTTTTGAATCTGGTGTGTTGTTTATGTGAGAATGTAATTACCGAATTGTCAGGCATTGCAAGGACTAGATGTTTTTATTATTGCACGCATACGTAAAACCATAGAATTCACCAGAGAGTGCACTTACATTTTTCACATGGCTGTGTACAGTAACTACCTAAAGCCAAGCACTTTGGTGCACCACAGTGCTGTAACAACATTTTAATCTGTTTAAACCTCATCAAGGTTATTTCAGTAGCAGTAAAAATAAAAGAAAATAAAAAACAGTAGACAGTAGATTTCAGACAAATTTACTGATATATCTCTGGGTTCTTCTCCTCTTGATCTTATTCCATTCTTCACTTCTGAGTAGAAATGAATTAAGGTCACATAACACACTGTACTCAATACGCAAATGTCTGGTTAATAAAATAGACTTAGAAAATAACAAAATTGTTTAATGGAGTGAATTTACTCTGAGAGCCAACACTCTTGGAAAATTATTTCTGTTTTCTTTTTTCATGATAATCGTTTTATATTCTTGCTGAGAATAATGTTCGAGATAGTATAACCAGCAGTCTCTGGATTTATTTCGTATTAATGTAATAAGCTTAGTGATGAAATCACATTTCTAGGAACTGCGTGCAGTGGGTAGCATTAGTGCCTAACAGTAAGGTAGTCCCATGATCGTCCCTTTCTATTTTGCATGTTCTTCCTGTGTCCCTGTGGGTTCCTCTGGTTGATTTTGAATATTCTGTCGTCGTTTCCGTTGGTTGGCTGCACAGATGTGCAAAATGGGATAGGGATAAATTAACTAAGCATGCCAATCTTTGTAAGCTGTTGCAGCTCTGGGGACTTTAACCCCTGTTACAAATGCTCCTGGCATTTTCCCGCAGCTCACTCTACCAACTAGCCAGGTTTGGTGTCTCTATACTGCCCTTATGTTTATCTTTAGCTTTTTTGGACATTTGAAGGACAGTTTGGATTATCTATGTTTTTATGGGCAGTTTTAATCCTAAACTTTATTATTTAATACTACAAATATAGTGGTGGCATAGTCGTGCAGTGCTGTCACCTCACAGCAAGATGGACATGGGTTTGATCCCCTGGTGTGGTGACCTGGGAAATTTCTGTATGGAGTTGCATGTTCTCCCCGTGTTCACGCAGGTTATCTCTGTGTGCTCCGGTTTCCTCAAACATTCTAAAGACATGCATGCTAGGTAAATTTGTCAATGCTATTTTATATATATAATAGTATATTCTTATTCCCAATAGTACCTAGTAGTAGGCATGTATAGTAATACACATACAAATAGCCTATAAATGATAAATATTCATGCTCAATACAGACTCATTCCAAAAAAATTGAATATCATGGAAAAGTTTGTTAATTTTTATAATTCCATTCAAAAAGTTAAACTTCTAGATATTGGAGATTCATGGCCCACAACTTAAACGAGTTCAAGAATGTATTTGTTTAATTTTACATAATTTGTGCTTCCAGCTCATAAAACCCACGTAAACAGGATTTAAATAAAATAAAATACTGTGGATAAATTAGCCCAAACTACATAGTGGAAGGACAAAATGTGGCAAGAGAAGATGCACCAGCAAAAAAATTACCATGGGCTTCAGCGTATTTCCTAAAAGAGAAGTTTCAATAATCTGGCAGAGATCCAGAATGAGTCTCAGTTTTTGTAGAAAACTGTTTTTTGTTGGGTCTGGTGGCCCTCATTTTTCTACTGAGAAAACCCTGATCAATTCTCATTGAGGTTTACTTCCGGCGAGATGGCTGGCCAGTCAAGCACTGTGATGGCATGGGAATCAAACCAGGCCTTGGACTTCTGGCACCATGAGCAGGGCCCAGGTCCTGCTGGAAGATAAAATCTGCATCTTCAAACAGATCCTTTGCAGAGTTTATCAACACCTGCACTGAACATTGCACCCCAAATCACTGTAGATTTCACACTGGACCTCAAGCAGTTTGGGATTTGTTCCTCACCTGTCTACCTCCAAACACTTAGACCTTGAATGAAAGGAACACTTTATTTTCATCAGTAAAGAGGACTGTAGACCACTAGCAAACGGTCCAGGCCTTCATCTCCTTGACCCAGTTAAGACGCTTTCTACGTTGGCTCAGTTTTAAAAATTGCTTGACCCAAGGAACCCGACATTTGTATCCTAACTCCCAGATGCGTCTAAATGTGGTGGTTTACATCAAAGCTGTGACTCCTGCTTTGTTCCACTCTTTCTGGATCTCCGTCAGATTCTTGAATCTTCTTTTTTTGATAATCTGCTTAAGCCCACAGTCATCACTTTTGCTGGTGCATCTTCTCCTGCCACATTTTGTCCTTTCACTGCGTAGTTTGGGTTGATTTCTCCACAAATGCGGGAGCTTCAGGATTTAGTGTGGGCATGTCAAATGTCTTGTAACCCTCCTTTCGGAGATTGACTTAAGTTCCCTATGAACATTCCTGTCAGTTGAATTCCCAGTCTCTCTGACAACTCTGTCTGTCTCATATAAAACTTTACTGCAGGAGCAGTCTTAGATGGGATCATTTCTGACACAATTAAGGGTTGGTCACAGAGTGGTTAAACTAAACCTCTTCTGCTGTTTCATACATAAGGTCATCTTGTCATCATTGCGTGCGAGTGGCAAATTAGGTTTTTGTCTGGTTGATTAATTTTGACGGCACACTTTACTGACAGTAAATGAAAGGAATCCACATGGAAAAAGCAGGCCTCTATGCAGCACATTTTCAGGTTCATTATTGTGCTCTGGAATGATTAACATAAACAGGTGAGTATTAGATATTTTGTGTTTTCCTCTTGTGCTGACATTCTATACAAGAACTCTATCTCATACTTCTAGTGTCGACTATCTTGCTTGTTATCTTGCTTGCTATCTTGCTTGCTATCTTTACTGTCAATTCTCTATTTCTTTGTGTGAGTAATTTTCCAAAATGTGCTCTATGGCTAGCTTATAACTCTCCCTCAGGGTGGAATAGTTTCCTGCTCTCCTTTGGGTTCAGCCCAAACGTTATATCAAATGGAAGCCTTCGCTTCCTGCATAACATCAGCTGATAGGTTGAATAGCTAGTATTATAGCTTTTTGTGCAGTTATATGCATGGCCTAGGGATGCACAAAAACAATACAATTGACTTTGTCTCCATCATCAAGCATTCCAAATATTTCAAGAAGTGTTCGGTTGAAACACTCTGCAGGATTTCCTCATACGTAGTAAGGTGTGGTCCACGTCTTTTCTTTTGCCAAGTAATGAGCGGTGGTCCTTACTCAGATATGATTTGAAATTATGGTGTTGGTCATTGTGCAATCACTTAGGAAACCCATAATACCAAGGTAATTGTTCCCAAAAACTGTTATCACTTTTCTTCCTTTTTGATCAGCTGTTAGAATCACCACAGCATAGTTGATGTAATAGTCAATTATGATAACATTTTTCCTGCTTTGACAATGTATATCACTCTGTTGAGCAGATATTGCCTCTGCTCATAGGCTCAAACTAGTAGTGATATGTAAGGCAGTGTACATGACCCAAGACCCTCGGCTTGACAAAACTCAACTAGAAGAGGGGATGAAGCACGAATCACTCATTCGGTAATGGTGGCTGAACCTTTGGCTTCATAACTACTGGAGGAATACATTGATGCCTCCATCACAGCTTTTACAGCCTTAGATGGGATATCGCCTCTTCCTGCAAAAACTGGGCCATGAATCACAGGATTATGTCATCCTCATCTAGTGATGTCAGATCAAGTTTGAACTGGTCATGGGGATGTGGACATCTTTAGAGGCAATCTGCATCCTGGTTATTCCTCTCAGTTCCTTACCGGACATTGAAGTCAAAACTGGAAATGGCAGCTAGCCAATTGTGACCTCCTGCATCAAGCTTCGCAGGAGTTAGTACATACAATATATTTCCAAAAGTATTCGCTCACCTGCCTTGACTCACATATGAGCTAATCCATAGGGTTCAATATGGCATCAGTCCACCCTTTTCACAGCTTCAACTCTTCTGGGAAGGCTGTCCAGAAGGTTTAGAAGTGTGAAAATGTGAAAATATTTGACCATTCTTACAAAATCACATTTGTGAGGTCACACACTGATGTTAGACTCTCAGCCTCTGCTCTAATTCATGCCAAAGATAAATTAGAGCAGTTAGGTAGGTCAAGGTCCGGACTCTGTGCCGGCCAGTCAAGTTCATCCACGCCAGACTCTGTCATTCATGTATTTATGGACCTTGCTTTGTGCACTGGTGCCTAGACATGTTAGAAGAGGAATGGGCTTGCTTCAAACTGTTCCCATAAAGTTGGGAGCATGGAATTGTCCAAAATGTCTTGCTATGCTGAAGCATTCATACACATGTGGCCATGGAAGTAATTAGAACATCTAATATTTTTTAACGGTGAGCAAATAACTTTTGGAAATTTAGTGTATGTTAGTCGGTTGTTGTCTGTCACAAGAGTACATTTTGCTCTATATAGTCAAAACATGTTTGTAATAGACTAGTAAAGACTGAGTGCTCTGCTTGCATAGTCAAATACTCTCAACTTGCCTTTTTTTTACTGATGCTAAGCTGCACCATGTCCATGTGTGCTATTATAGGATATGTACTATATAGGGTTTCTTTGCATCAACAAACCCAAGGTTTGGGGCTGTTGTGAGCTTTTGTATAAGCTTTTGTAATTTAATAAGCCTGAACTCTATGCACATACATGTAGGAAGCTGAATTTCTCTTTGCATGCAGGTACCTTGCTGTATATTATTTAGAGGCCCTGTGAGTTTGGAGGCTATATTGTAAGAGCAGCAATCTTTTCTGGGTCAGTTTATACCCCATTATCAGACACAACACGACCAAGGTATTTCACAGAAATACTAAAAATTTGACATTTTACAGGTGAGAGCTTTTAGCTAATCTCTTTAAATGTACTAAGGATGTTCTTTGAGTGTAGACAAGAAAACAATTAAGTCGTTAAGAAAGACTCCTTCTTCCTAAAATTTATCTCACCCATGCACTTTGACATGACTCTCTGAAAAGTGTTTAAGAATTTGTTACTCTCTGAGGCATTCTATTGAACTCACAGAACTATATTGAGGTAACAAATTCAGCTTTACATTTGTCTTCTTTCTCCATCTCTACTTGATAAGAACCCAAATTAATATACATGATGGCAAACCACTTTGAGCCTGCGAAGTCCGTGAAGGCTTAATATATTTTGGGCAAAGCAATCAATACATAACATGATTTTTCTTTAATCATAAGAATTCTGGAAGCTAAAGGACTCTAAGTCTTACATATATTAGCTTCTTTAAGCTCTTTCAAATGCCAACTGATGCTTTTGTAATCAGAGGGATAAATGGGTCTGGGCCACTACTTAATTGGAGATGGAACTGGCACGTGAATTCTGTGGTTAATCTCAGTAGAATGACCAAACTTAACATCACTGGGTGCAAAAATGTCCTAAATGGAGTTTCTTAAATTTCTTAAATTTAAATTATTTCTTAAATTTTCCTAGTGATTCCATCCTTCCACTGTTCTGAAAAAAGGGAGTCTGCAAAGTTAAGGATAAATTTTGCTGAACCAGGCACATGCACAGAGTTGAACAATGTAAAGAATTGGCTAAGGTTGAGTGAATCACATGATGTGGATTTTGTTTCATGTGCTGGTAAGGATGTCACAGTCTTAGAAAATGAAAGTGCAGCAATGTAGTGACATAGAGGTGCCTTGAAGTCTTGTTTTTGAGTAGAACAGGTACATTGAAGGATGGGCACAAGGGGCTTGTCATAATATAACTGCAAACCAAGAGGCCTGCAGGCAAGTTGGACTAAGACTGTTCAGTTAAAACAGCTCCATTGGCTGCTATGATGACATTTCTAGCATATCTGGTTAAAACAGCCCTCTCTTCTGTGGAAATGATTATGCAATTTTTGCCAGGATTAATGCCAGGATTTTGGTCTAGGTGATGATGTTGTCTTTTCTACAGTACTTGTACTAGTGTAGTCTTGGACTGCATTAGGTTTGTTGGCATATTACATTTCTCTTTTGCAAATTACAGAATGTTTGGTTCTTAAACCTAAGTGACGCAACATGTGGGCCTGTTTTTATGCCCCCTGTCTTCTTCTGTCCTCACCCTCAGTAGAAAGTCAGAGAAGTCAAGGGGTGATTCAAATATTCAACTGTATAGCCCTAACTGCAATTCTAGAATTTATTCCATCATTCCATTGAAACAGTTGCAGTAATTGCATATTTGAATCCATTTTATAACTGTAGTTATAAAGACCTGCAAAATAATTAAAGTATAAGACAGCTTTTCTGCTTTATTTTGATGTGTGTTTATAAACCTTGAAAAGATTTCTTCCTCATCCTCGACCAACCCATATGCTGAATCAGGTAGTTTCACATAATCGTGGGGAGCTGCATGTGAGCCAAGCTGCCTGATTAAATTTTGAGGCTGGTGGAAGCAGGCTTTCTAAGATTTTATGTCTCTGCACTTCAACAGGATTTCTATCCTAGGTCATAAGCTCCACATTCTGAGATAAGATCTGAAAATCTTCTTCATTTGGTCTTTTGGAAAGTTTACCAGAAAAAATGTCGAAGTCATTTTGATCACTGGGTTGGCACATGAGAATTATCATTTTTAATGGCGTTCTTCACAATGATCTTTTTCCTAGAGAGGAAAGAGTCATGATTGGTGCAGATTTCAGTAGGCATTTTGGAGAAGAAAAACAAAGGAGATGGGCAAGTTTGGTGTTAGGGACAGGAACCTAGAATGACAGATGGTGGTGGATTTTGCGAAGAGGATGAAAATAGCTGTGGTAAACATATATTTTCAAAAGAACACAGGGTAACCTACAAGAGTGGAGGCAGGAGCACACAGGTAGAAAACATCCTGTGTAGACGAGGTTGCTTAAAAGAGATTATAGACTGTAAGCTAGTCGAGCTAGACAACATTGGATGGTGGTTTGCAGGGTGACTGGTGGTTAGGAAGAGGAAGAGAGCAAATGTAGAGAAAGAAAGAGAAAGAGGTTAGCGAAGAAGAAATGGGACATGGAGAGGACTGAAGAGAGTAAACAGGCGTATAAAGAGATGAAGCATAGGACAAAGAGGGAGGTAGCAAAGGCCAAGTAGAACGCCTATGATGAGTTGTATGAGAGGTTAGACAGTAAGGAATGAGAGAAGGAGTTGTATAGCCTTGCGAGGCAGAGAGGTAGAGCAAGAAAGCAACATGTCAGGTTGATCAAGCATAGAAATTAAAAGGTACTAACAGATGAGGGGAGGGTAAGGGAAAGATGGAAGGAGAATTTTAAGTAGCTGGTGAAAAGAAAAGTGGAACATGATATAGCAAAGATTAGCAAGGATGAAGTAAGGAAAGCTTTGAGAAGAATGAAAAAGGGAAAATCAGTCGGACCTGACGACATACCGGTGAAAGTATGAAAATGCATAGGTGATATGGGAGTGTTGTTTTTGACTAGATTATTCAATAAGATTTTTGAGAGTAAAATGATGCCTGAGGAATGGAGGGAGCGTGTACTTGCACTGATTTTTAAGAATGAGGGTAATGTGCAGAGTTGTAGCAACTACAGGGGCATGAAGTTAATAAATCACACAATGAAGATTTGGGAGAGAGTTCTTGAAGCTAGACTTATGCAATGAGTTACTGGAAGGCATCAGTATGGTTTCATGCCAAGAAGGAGCACCACAGATGCAATTTTTGCTTTGAGAATGATGATACTGGAGTATAGAGGTCAGAAAGTGCTTGAATGTGTCTTTGTGGATTTATAGAAAGCTTATGGTAGGGTGCCGAGGGAGGAACTGTGCTGTTGTATGAGGAAGTCAAGAGTGGCTGAAAAGTATGTTATATTGTTGCAGGACTTGTATGAAAACAGCATGACAGTAGCGGGATGTGCTGGAGAAGTGACAGATAGCTTTAAGGTAAAGTTGCATCAAGGATCGGCTCTGAGCCTTTACTTGTTTGTTCTGGTGATGAACAGACTAACAGATGAGGTCAGACAGGAATTATCATGGACTATGATGTTTGCAGATGGCATCATGATCTGTAGTGATAGCAGCGAACAGCTAGAGAGCTTGGAGAGGAGGAGAATGAAAGTTGACACTTGTAACACAGAATACATGTGTGTGAATGAGAGGGGGCAGGTAGAACAGTCAGGCTACAGGGAGAAGTGGTCACAAAGATGCGGGAATTCAGATGCTTAGGATCAACTGGTTAACCAGATGGGAGGTTTAAAAAGGAGATGAAGAAGAAGGGGTCTGGGTGGTAAAGAAAAGTGTTAGGAGTGATGTGTAACAAAAGTGTTGCAGCGAAAGTGAAAGTAAACGTTTATAAAAGAATAGTAAACTCGCCTTGTTGTATGGTTTGGAGACAGTGGCAATAACTAAGCGACAAGGAGCAGAGAGGTGGCAGAGCTTAAGATGTTGAGGTTCTCGTTAGCAGAGACTAGGATGAACAGGATTAGGAATGAGAACACAAGAGAAACAGCACAGGTTGTAAAATATGGGGACTTTTAAGTGGGGAGAAATTTAAAGTGAGCCAGTTGAAATGGTTTGAACATGTGCAGAGAAGGGACAGTGGATATATTGGTAGGAGGATGTTAGAAATGGAGCTGCCAGGTAGGAGGCGGAGAGGAAGACCAAAGAGGAGATATATGGATGTGGTCAATGTAGACATGCAGGTAGTGGGTGTGAAAGCAGAAGATG
>JAOUQT010000027.1:8129475-8144610 GCA_025769995.1 Xyliphius kryptos | reverse complement strand
ATAGCAGGTTAAATACAGTGTTTATTTTTATAAAAGTTGTGACATTGTGTGCTAACTCTGGTCATTTTGGCGAACTGTGTGTTAACTCAGGTACAGGTTTTCTGCAGGACAGTCAAAATAAGCATTAAATCTGATTGCAATGAACATTAAAAACTCTTGAACAAAAATAATACCAGCACCAGTTAAGTGCATCTAAAGTACATTTAGTAATGCTAGACCATTTGTGCGTAAACAATGTGAGATTAAACCAATCTGCGACACAAATACAAACTAAACATCTATATCCACTTTTGGGATGGAGCTGTTGTCCATGTATGTTTATTAAATAAAAACCCTGCAGAAATTCCTTAGATAATTTAGGAATTATGGTGATTCTGTAGGGACTTTGGTCATTTTAAAGTTCTTGGTATCTGTGGTAATTCTGTGGTAAATGTGAGGTAATTCTAATGAATCTTAGATTATTCTGATCTAATTTTGGATTAACTCAATTCATTGAGGTAAATGTGAGATAAATAGGGTAATCCTGATTAATATCTTATTATTTTGAGGTAATTATGGATTGACTAATGTAATCATGAGGTAAATACAAGCTCAACTTAAGTCATTCTAAGGTAAACGTGAGACAGAATTCTGTACATTATAGTTTAACTCGGGTATTTGATAAGTAAATATGACATGATTTGAATTGTCTTTTTTTAGCCGTATATGTGTGATAAGAGGTCGTGTGTTTGCACCTGATGGGACTCCTCTGGTTGGTGTGAATGTCACATTTCAACAGAAACCAGAATATGGTTTTACACTTAGCCGGCAAGATGGCAGGTAACACTCACATAAACATCTGCACAGTAAGTGTGCTTAGACACAAACACACGCAGCACACGCACACAAACATATCCATCACACATTTGGGTACAGATCATATACAGTAATGAAATTTTAAAAATTGGTAAATGTGTCTTTTGTGTGTTTATTCCAGTTTTGACCTAATGGCTGTAGGGGGCACATCCATGACACTGCTTTTCCAGCGAGTGCCTTTCCTTGCTCAATATCGTTCACTCTGGTTGCCATGGAATCAGTTTGTTGTCATCAAGCAGGTAATGATGTCACGGGTTGAGGCTTCTCCACCAACATGTGAACACAAGAATTTGGTGGGCCCGAATCCTGTTGTTCTTCCTGCTCCTCTTACACAGTTTGGTGGACAGTGTGAGGAAAGAGGACCTGTTATACCTGAGCTACAGGTACAGAACTATATATGTACATCATACATCTTGTTCAGTTAAAAATATGAAAAATAGTATTTATCTAAAAAAAGTGTTTGACTTGCGATGGTAAAACATTAAATTTTTTTAATGTTTAAAGAAGTAGTATCAAAAGTGTCAGCACTTTGTAATGGTTAAAGGTAAATGTTTGAAATAACATATTTTTACATGATGATCAGGGAATGATTGCTTTTAGTTGCTATGTCTTACAGTAAGTGGAACATTTTCAGTGTTCAATTTTTCTGTTTATACTTGAAGGAGAATAAATGGACAATTTTCCATCACTAATTTATTCCCTATACATACACACCCCAGTGTGTTTACAGCTGTTGAAGTTAAAAAAGCGTCTCGTCTAACGAAAAGTCAGAAGTAATCTAGTTATAAACAGCCAAATTCCTCACCAGAATCTTAACATCATAGAGAGAATCCACAAAAGACCTAGATTTTTAACTCTGATGGTTACAAAGCACTAGAGATTCCTTTCATAAATGTTTTAATAAATAAACTCACAGAAAACTTAACCGCTTCAATTATTCCCAATCCATGTTATCAATACAAATCCCTGTAAATGAGCTGTTTCTAAAGAAACAAAAGCTTGATTTTGTTTTGCAGTTGCACTGTTTTGTAGACGATAAATGATCCAGGGTGGCACGGTAGAGCAGTTGATAGTGCTGTGGCCTCACAGCAAGAAGATCCCAGGTTCGAGCTCCGGGTGGGGCGACTCTGGAAATTTCTGTGTGGAGTTTGTATGTTCTCCCCGTGTTCGCTGGGTTTTACCTGGGTACTCCGGTTTCCTCCAGCATTATAAAGACATGTATGATAGGTTTACTGGTGTCTTTAAATTGCCTGTTAGTGTGTGAATGTGTTTGTGCACTATGATGGATTGGCGCCCTGTCTAGGGTTGTTCCTGCCTTGTTCTTGTCAGGTGGGCATCGGCTTCTTCGTGACATTGAAATTAGGATTAAGCGGGTGTAGAAAATAAATGAATGAATAAATTATCCCTTCCCTGCCAGTCAGAATCTGAAATTCTTTGTCTGCAAACATGATTTTGATGATGTCTGAAAGCGACTTCCTGTTTCTTTCTCTGTAGGTGGTTCAGGAGGAAATAGAGATGGCAGGAAGTTTTGTAAAATTGAATTACATGTCGTCCCGTGCTCTGGGTTACCTCTCAACCCTACGTGTGCTCCTGACACCATCACTCCCTCCGGCTGGGCTCCTGAAGGTCCATGTGTCTGTGTCTGTGGAAGGGATGCTGGTTTCCAAAACCTTTGCAGCCGAGCCGAATCTCAGCTACGTATATAGCTGGAACAAGACAGATGTGTATGGACAGTTAGTCACTGGCCTCACACATGCACACGGTCAGTAATTACAAAGCTGTCCTAACGGTTTTGTGTCTACAAAAACACACACACAGTAGGATAAATGGGTATAAGCAGGGAATTTCAATTAGTCCAGTGGCACTTTTAACACATGTGTGGTTGTGTGTATGTATGCGTGTAGTCTCTGTAGGATATGAGTATGAGGTGTGTCCAGACTTCATCCTGTGGGAGAAGCGTGTGGTGGAGCTGCAGGGTGCTGAGCTGATCTCTTCACAACTGGGAGGATGGACACTTGACAAACATCACACACTGCATGTTGAGAGCGGTGAGACACAAACACACATGCACATATACACACGCACAGAAATACAGAGACAGAGTGCAAGTGAGAGAGAGAACCGGAAATTGTCATCCTCTCTACAGGAATTATGTACAAAGGTGATGGGGAAAATGTGTACATTTCCCATCAGCCCCTGCTCATTTCCACGGTGATGGGAACAGGGGCGGTTCGTCCACTCACGTGCCCAAACTGTAATGGGCCAGCAGCCAATCAGAAGCTTTTCTCTCCTGTGGCATTAGCATGCGGATCAGACGGGAGTGTTTACGTCGGAGACTTCAACTTCATCCGAAGAGTATTACCGAACGGAGTCAGCATCAATCTGCTGGAACTCAGGTGGGTTGCTTAATCACTCACTTACTGACGCATTCACTCTCCCACTCACTCACACACTTACTCATCTCACACACTGATTTATAAACTCATATACACACATTCACAAATTTACACTCACTCAATCATTTACTCACTCATTCACTATCCCACACAAACTCTCCCACTCATAAACGCTTTGACCCATTTACACACTCACCCTTATACTCAACCCCATATTGAACCCCAAGAAGGCTACTGGCCCAGACGGAGTACCTGGCAAGGTGTTTATAGCATGTGCCTACTAGCTCGCCCTCACTCTTACCAGACACTTCAATCTCTCCCTGGCACAGGCGGTCATCCCGACCTGCTTAAAATCAGCCACAATCATCCCACTGCCGAGGAAGAATCCCATCAACAGAAAACTATTATCGTCTTGGGGCCCTCAATCCACTCATCATGATGTGCTTCGAGAGTGGTTCTTCAGGACTCCGTAGCTCTCCACATTGCATTAAGCCACCTGGAACAGCAACAGAGGTGCATCAGAATGCTCTTTGTGGATTAGAGCTCAGCTTTCAGCACAATTATTCCAGACATTTTCATCACCAGACTGAACACGCTCTGCTTCCCCCCTCACATGTGTCTGGATTATGGACTTTTACTCCAACCAACCTCAGACTGTGAGACTTCGCCCCCACCTTCCTCCACCCACACACTGAGCACCGGCTCCCTACAGGGCTGTGTGCTGAACCTACTGCTGTACTGTCTCTACACCCACGACTGGCATCCGGCACACAACACTAACCTCATCATCAAGTTTGCTGACGACACCTCATTGGTCGGACTCATCTCAAAGAGAGACAAGACAGGCTACAGACAAGAGGTCCTGAAGCTGGCATACTTGTGTTCAGAAAATAAGCACAGCACCAACCTAGCCTTCACATCAACAGCTAGTGTGTGGAGAGGGTCCACACTTTCTGGTTTCTCCTTGTCCTTAGTTCCTCTGACATCTCCTGGATAGAGAACACTATGGTTGTCATCAAGGTCTAACAGGGAGAGGCTTCAGAGAATAGTTAAGGCAGCACAGAAGATCATCAGCTGCCCTCTCCCCGCCTTGATGCATATTTACACCTCACGGCGCCCACCCTGACTTTGAACGGTTTGACTTGTTGCTATCAGCTAAGTGCTACGGGGGTATCGGAGCAAGGACAACCAGATTCAAGACTTATTACCCACCTACACACCTAAAGTGCAATATATAATATATTGAATTCCACTACCCTGCAATATCTTTATACTGGGAATGCCATCACTGTCCAACAGTCATCACCGTGCAATATTTAGTATAGTGCAATACAACTGTATTTAGCTGTATAATACACATCATGTTTATCTATTTATTTATGAATTTTAGTGCATGTTTGCACTCTGAAAGGAATGACCTTTAATCTCATTGTACATGTGCATAATGACAATAAAGGCGCTCTATTCTATTCACTAAATTATGTTATTATTTATTTGTTTAATTTCATTATTTTTGTTTCATTATTGCAGGAATAGAGAGATCAGACACAGGTACAATTCTCACTCTCTCTCTTTTTCTCTCTCTCTCTCTCTCTCTTTCTCACTTACTCACACACACCCACACAAACAAAGTACAATGTCATTTCATACCTAATCTTTTCTATAAAACATCTGGTGCTCTCTCCTTTCAATCTCTCTCTCCCTCTCTCTCTTAGTGGAGGTTTTGTCCATCAGTACTTCCTAGCGGTTGACCCTGTAAGCGACTCTCTGTATGTGTCAGACTCGGTGGGGCTGAAGTTACTGCGTCTCATCTCAATGAATGAAGTTCGTGATGTTGGACGCAACGCTGAGGTGATAGCAGGAACTGGAGAGAAGTGTACACACTTCAGCATGAAAGAGTGTGGAGATGGAGGCAAAGCCCTATACGCATCACTCACTGCTCCTAAAGGTAGATACACACACTCACACACGCACACACACACACACATACACAGATATAATGATTGATGTCTGTTTCAGAAATTACACTGTACAGTATAAAGTAAAAAAAATGAGAGTGTAGGCAGTGGAGGAAAAGTGGATCTGAATTCATGGCAAAATTCCTGTGAAAACTGATATAATTTTTTATTTATGTATTGTTTAATGTCATCCTCAGCACCAGTGGCTATTCTAATGACAGGAACACGGTCATACTCTTACACAAGTCTCATATAATACACAAAGTCACATATCAATACACAAGTTGATGACAATTTAGCATTTCCAATTTACCTAGCGTGCATGTCTTTGGATTGCGCGAACATGAAGAGAACATTCAAACTCCACACAGAAATTCTCAGGTCGCTCCATCAAACCTGGGTCCTCTTGCTGTGAGGCCACAGCCTTATCCACTGCACCACCGTGCCGCCCAAGAGGCATGGAGAGTGGAGAGGATAGAAGTTTATAGATAGAGAGCAAGTGATTAGGTATACAAAATAAATAAGAGGATTGAAAAGAAAATAACAGAAAGAGAAAAGTGATTTAAGATTAAACAAAAACACGCAAAGGAAATAAAAGAAGAAATTGAACTTAAAGAGGGATAAATACTCCTAGGAAAAGGAAAACAGAAAAAAGAAGTGGAGTGAATAAGAAAGAGAGACGAACAAAGAGGGAGTGAGAGATGATGATGATGATGATGATGGTGGTGGTGATGATGATGATGGTGATGATGATCATGATAATGATGATGGAAGGATGACACTTTAGCCAAATCAAATGGAGCGTTATTAAGCCCCACCCTCCCCTTCCTTCCGTCAATCACACTGACAGACAAGTGATGGACCATCACGATTCAGATCTCTCCTTTAGACTCCAGAGAGCAGTGTGTGTGTGTTTGTGTGTATGTGTGTGTGTGTGTTTGTTAGAAGACAAATGATCACACTTACCTAATTAATCACCTGAACTAACGAGACTCTGGGTAAGGCTTAAGATTAACGAGGCTGAATCAAATCTCCCTCATCCTACCCACCCCGCTTTCTCTCTCTCTCTCTCTCTCTCTCTCTATCTCTCTCTCTCTTTCTCTCTTAGTAACACACAAACACACAGAGTATATTCTCTCGAAACTCATCGGCTCAGACTCCACCTACATACCATCACCTCAGTGCATTAAGGGTATTTTTGAGCCTACAAATGAGCACTTAGGGATTAGAGATGTAATGCACTGTAATGGTTTGTTTAAACACAGACCAGTACACACTTATTAACCTAGATACCTAATTATCTGAAAAGCCCACATTGTTCTCAAGAACCACCTGGACATCCTGTAGTTCTGGGACCATAACTTGCTGTAACTTACATCACCACGCTTCATTGGGATGGAGCCAGTGCATACTACTGCTCCCTAAATTGCTTATAATAAACACCTCTGTAAAGATACTCTTCTTAACCCCAATGATGACAGTGTATTTTATTAACTCATATATGAATAACTATTATAGAAAATTGTAAAGGTCCAAGTAATTTCCCGTGTCTCTGTATAGAGTCTCCTATAATCAGAACTCTTTCATGTTTCTTGATGGATGTGTCACTGAGGAGAACAAATCTGGAGAGCAGTGGTGCTCCTGTGGGCAATCCTTATCGCTATCTTATCTCTGTGTCTCAATTATGCTTGTTTGTCATCACCCGTTCACACTGCTGTGAAGCTCTAATGCCGAAGGTGGTGTTACTACCTCCTCCTAAGGCATCCAGACTTTCACTACAGACACTAAACTACTGTTAGATTCTCTAGAGTTCACCTCTGATGTGGCAAAATTCTCCATGAGAGAGCTTACTAAGATAAACCTAGCAGAAATAAAATTACTGCTAGAACGACTAAATGTCCCCCAATTTACACATTAAACACACTGAATTTTCACCATTATAAACATTTGCAGTAAAGACAGTATGGATTTATTTTTAGACTGTTCTGACATGGAAGATGACTGCTTGGAGGTTTTAGTTAAATAACAAAAGCGATTTTGAGAGCATAAAAATTCTGCAAATTAGAAAGACAAAATGCAAAAAAGATACCGTAGACATAAACTGAATACAGAAAAAGGACAGTAAATTTCTATTTCTGAAACCTGTAAACATAGATACAAGCAACTGATTCGACAGCAGGAGTGAAATCACAGGACCAATGTCTCACTACCTGAATAAAGTAAATTGGAATAAAGCCCAGGCTTTGACAAAAATACTAGTATGTTGACATTTTTTCTTTCTTTTGACACTGCCCCCTGCTGAATTTAACTGGACCTGTACCCGAACATTATTATACATCTACATGTGCTATATTAAATAATATAAAACTATATCCTACCATTATTTACTGAGCAATTTATTAGGAGCACATCGATGTGGTAATTTAATCAGCCATTGGAGTATTTTTGGGGCAGTGGTGGCTCAGTGGTTGAAGGCTCTCAGTCACAGATCGGAAGGTCCCACTGTTGGGGTCTTGGGCAGGGTCTTCAATCCTACTTGCTCTTTTATATAAAAAGCATTTCACTGTATGCTGTACTATGTATGTGACAAATAAATTGTGAATTTGAATGAATCAGAAGTGCAGTATATAAAATTGCAGTGGGAGGGAACCTGATAAAATGTTTAGGGTCACTAGAGTATAACTGTACCATAACTCACTACATAATTAATGCAAATATATAATTGAATGTATATTTGAAATATAAATAATGTCTATCTAAATTAAATAATGTAATACTTAATTAATTTATTATCTTCAGCTGATGCACACCCGGCAACTCTGTGTTCATGGGCACAAAAAGGCCTAGACAGCACACATATTAAAAGAGCATTTTAGGGTTGCGGCGGCTCTCAGAAGTAAAGATGGGATTTGATCACCAATCCTTTAATTATGTGCTGACAAATAGTTGAGCGATATCAGAGATAATAAAAATTTTTTTTTGGAATCGGGTTTGTATATTATATATGAAAAAAAACAGAGACCCCTACAACATGATTCGTTTATCAAATTTTACAATATATAGATAATAGTTTTAGTCTATAAAGTACTGACAAAATTTCTCACAAATTCCAGAATAGAAACATTTTAGAACATCTGGGTTACAATAACAAAACAAACACGCAGTAAAAATATTTTTTTCTTAGGAGAAATAGAAGTTCAGAAATTATTATTTTGTGGAACAAACCTGATTTCGTTAATCACGGCTTTCAAAAATCTTGGCATGATTTCCACCTGTCTTTCACATTGTAGTTGGGTAAATTTATTTAAAAGGACGAGGTTTTTATATGAAGGCATTCAACAGACATTTGAATGGAATGGCTGGAGATACATGTGGAGATGTAGAATTAAGGAAAAAAACTGGAGTTGTCTCGTAATTTTTCCAGAGTGGCGTAATAACTAAGTCACTATTAAATAATATAATCAATAATTAACTACATCATATAATTTCATTATAATTACCTTCACTGTTGATTCACAAAGATTTATTTTTTCTTTCTCTAGATATGTTTGTATGTTCATCCTCATTCAAAATGCATTTTTTGTATATTATATAATATACAATATTATATTACACACACATATACACACACACACACACATTGTGGATGATCTTGTTTACACATATCACGTTATTAGTGCTAATTAGGTGGAATATCACTGACTTAATGAGTCTAATGACCTGAATTATTTGTACTGCAGAACAGATGTAACACCCTCTCCTGTCCATCACATTGCCTAGAACAATGGAGATATGGGGAGAGAGAGTGAGAGAAAGAGAGATGGATAGAGAGAAAGAACGCGAAAGGTGAAAAGAGAGAGAGAGCGAGCTCTGTTTTTCGGACTTCTGAAGGGCAGAACACTTGTACCAATTAAAGATGATCAGACGTTCACTGGTGCTTATCTTGTTAGATATGCACATGTGTGTGTGTGAGGTCAAAATGATAAAAATACGTGACAGGTTTGACACATCTTCACAGAATGTTCTATAAAATACATAGTAAGTGAAGGTGAATGTTGAGTGATTGACACGTTACATTTTTGTCTGCAAAAGGAATCAGTACAAAAATATGTACCTGCATGTGTGTGTGTTTGTGTTAGGACATTGGTAGAGTAGTTCAGGATAAATGTGTTTATCTCTCTCTTTTTCGCTCTCTTTATCTGTCTAATCTACCAAAGAATGTAGTTGATGAGGTTATCAAACACATATTTTCTAGGTGTGGAAGGTGTGTGATATTAAATGTGTATGAAAATGAAAATGAAGAATAAGCTTTTCATAGGATTAACCACAAATAGGTTTATAAGGTCTTGGAAGCTTTTGGCATTGGTATAAAAGTTTAGATCTTTTATACATGTCATATTCTGAATCATGGGTTTTGTCAAAGTACTGTAGGTAGTTCTCTCAGCGCACCCATCAGAATGAGCAGGGGGATTAGACAGGTCTGTCCATTGTCAGGTCAATTGTACAGCCTAGCAATGGAATCACTGCTGTATAAGTTAAGGTCAACAGTGAGAGGCCTAATCCTTAAAGTGTTTAATGGTAAAGAAAAAAATAATGTGCAGAAGATGTAATTGTGTTTATCATTTGAGATTAGGACCTTAAAGATACCTTTATATGAAAAAGCAACCTCAGTCCAGATAAATTGGTATAAATGTAAAACCTGTATGAAAGGACAATAGACAGGGAGAAACACCTCAGTTTTATCGGGAGACTTGAAGTGAAACAAGACACTAGGTTAATGTATTTAGGAGATTACTTAGGTGAAAATAACTACCAAGTTAAAATCTGGGAGGCGTGATGGGAAGGTGTGTAGCCAGTTATCTATATGGACATGGATAATGCCCATGCGGTGTTATAGGGGAGAGACCTCGTTGCCAATAACTTGATTGCTTCTACACTGTGGCACGAAGAGAGCATGCTAGAACCACTGGAGACACTTATTATAGATATTATAAAGTGTTATAGAATTATTATAGAACCTATAAAATTGGTGATTTTATTTTCAGACAGAGCAACACATGTCTTATGCAGCATTCTTGTACTTACATGAGTAACAAAGGCTGTTATATGAAGATGATATTTTGCAGACCAGTACATCATGCTTACTTCAGAAGAAGGTTTGGACTATGACAGACACCTCAGGTTACTCTATACAAAGCAAATGAACTTGAATACAATGACTGGTTTTATCAGTCAGTGTTAAGAGTCAGATCAACCAGTTTAGAGTATAGGAGAGACTATACACAAGGATATTTGTGTGCAGAAAGAGAAACTTTTTTGCAATGGATTCAGAGCGGAGGATTTACAGAATTTCTCCCAGAATCTGAAAAGCCTTCCAGAGGGTTGGAACCACAAAGATAGGTGGGCTGAAGTCTGGATGATCATGGAAGTAAAATCACCAATCCCTATCTGCTTCAGAGAGATTCTGGAATGTGATGAAAGGGTTCAGAGAACAGCCATTTCCACAATACATATCTCTGCTGCTACTGGAGAACACCAGGATGAGGAAGGAGCACAGATTTCTTAAAAAACCCCACAGCTGAGCAGATTTTCAGATGTGTTTCGCAAAGCCCTGTATGGTGCCTGTGTCAAAGTGTTTCATAAGAGATATCTGGCTGGTTTAAGGGTATCTGAGTATTTTCACACTATGCTCTTCCACACAAGGTTGATGGAGAACGCTTTACTTTAGAGTTTACTATAGAGAAGTGAACAGCTGATATACAGTGGAGGATTGTACATGAGGCACTGGCTACACGCAGATAAGTGTCACACATCAAACCAAGCTCAAGATCTGCGTGTCCCTTCTGTGGGATAAAGGAAACCACAGGCCACATTATATTATACTTTAAATGTCTATATCCACTCTTTAGGGTGATAGAAGATTGGGTCAGTAAACTAGGAGAGAAATGATAAGATTCTCTCTGTTTTGGACCAAAGTATAGGGCCAGCCAAAAAAATAAAACTGGCCCTAAACTATAATTGGTCAGGAAAAGATGACTATCTGGATTACAAGACAGATCCCGTAACACCGCTTTTCATTTCCGAGCTTTTCATTTTTTAAATTTCTGGGGTCAAGCTAAGGTACTGTGTGAGGAGGGGGAGTTAACTTTTACTCTTTAAGATGGGAGGCACTCTATAAATGTTGTATTGAGTGCAAATGTTAAATATTATAATGAATGATTTGAAGTAGGCTGGCACAGATACGCAGTGCATAGTGCACAACAAGAAGGACCAGGGTTAGATCCGCAGGTGCGACGACCCGGAAAATTTCTGTGTGGAGTTTGCATGTTCTTGTGGGTTTAGTACTGTGCTCTGGTTACCTCCCACTTTCCAAAGACATGCATGTTAGATTAATTTGTATAGTCTATAAAGTGACCCACCCCAAGTGGAAGATAATGATGGATGGATGGTTTGGAGTAACAGTGTGTAAAAAAGTATATTGTGTAACCTAAATAAAGTACATAATTTTTTTATTTTAAGAAATTGTAAACAGCTGAATGTTAATGTTTACCTTCTCTTACACACACACACACACACACAGTTTTTACAGTTTTTGAACCTGTTCTTCTGATTGTATCAGCTGGAGGAATGATAATATACATTTAGTTTACATATTATATATTGGATACAGTATTTAAAATACCTTTCCAGATTTCTTATTAAGAGATTAGGCTGTGACGAAGTGATGTCACAGAGTTGTTGTGCTTGTTGCAGGCATTGCGATTGATAAACACGGCACCGTGTTCTTTGTGGACGGGGCGGCGCTTCGGAAATTGGAAAACGGAATAATCACCACAGTAATTGGAATGAATGCTGACACTGTCGCTCAGCCTATCAGCTGTGACACATACATGGATGTCAGTCAGGTAGGAAACACACAAACTCACACACACACACACAGTGTACAAATCGCTGATCCTCCATATTTCAATTTTTAGCCTACAGCAATTTTTTACTCTAATACTCTACTTTCCTCTATTTCTCTGTCTCCCTTACACACACACACGCACACACACTGTCCACAGTTCACACGGTGCAGTAAATGTGTGGGTGAGAATCACACAGTGTGAGGCGAGGCCCGGGAGACGAGGCGCCACAGGCCATTGGCTGACAGAGAGGGCAAATTTGCATAATCTCCATGACTGGGATAGTGAGCACTTCATTCTGAATGCTATCCTGCTCTAAGGACACACACACAGATATATATATATACGTAGGTCAGGTGTAGAGAATTTGATACCTGCAAGGCTTGTGTTGAGAGTTAAATGACTACAGGGCTTATATAGCAAGTCTAATGACAGATGCCTTATGTGTAGAGTTATATGTAGGGCTTGTATAGAGAGTTTTATACCTTGTTCACTATGTTTCTGTTTGTGCATGTATTCTCAGGTGCACCTTGAGCAGCCCACGGAGCTGGCAGTGAATCCTTTAGACAACTCTCTCTATGTTCTAGACAACAACATTGTTCTGCAGATCACAGAAGGGGGGCTTGTTAAAATGGTTGCTGGGAGACCAGACCACTGCCCCACCCCAACTCTCTCAGATCCAATCAGATCAGCCTTACATGTTGCCCTTGACAGCACTCGAGCTATTACTGTAAGCCATCATGGAATTCTGTACATCATCCAGACAGATGACAGGAAAGTCAATCGAATTCAAGAGGTGAGCACCAATGGAGAGATGTCAGTCATTACTGGGACAATTACAGAATGCGACTGTAAGATCGACCCTGACTGCGAGTGCTTCTCAGGTGAGTGTTTTCTCTCTGGCAGGTGTAGGGAGCTGACTTTAGGGCAGAGATCACTGTACCTCTCTAGCAACGTAGAATTCATATATGTTCATATAATTACATTGACTGTGTAGATTGAATAGTTATTATTTTCCACCCATAACACTCATTCCCCTTTCTGTAGGTGATGGAGGTTATGCTCGTGATGCAAAGTTGAAGTCCCCATCATCTCTAGCAGTGTCTCCTAATGGGACCCTGTTTGTGGCTGACACGGGTAACCTTCGTGTCCGTGCAATCATTGCGTCACGTCCTTACCTTTCCTCCTCGCCCTCCTATTCTACTGCACGTATGTTTGAGATTCCATCCATATCTCAGCAGGAGCTCTACGTTTTTGCGGCTAATGGTTCGCACCTGTACACACGCTCTCTTGTCACCGGACATTTCCTGTACAACTTCAGTTATACTGGGGCGGGGCTGCTCAACTCTATTGCAGCCGCGCCTCCTGATGGAGGAGTGGTCACTGTAAGGCGGGACTCCAACGGTGCACCACTCTGGTTGGTTGTTCCCGGTGGGCGGGTCTACTGGCTGACCATTAACGGTGTGGGAACCCTGAGGAGAGTCTCCGCCCTAGCGCATGAGCTGGCTCTGCTCAGTTACCATGGCAACACAGGGCTGCTAGCAACCAAGAGTGATGAAAACGCATGGACCACTGTCTACGAGTGAGGGATATATTTGTCTGTTTATGTATCTCACTGTTGATCTGTTTTTCTGTTTATCTGTCTCTCTATCTCTCTATCTGTTTATCTGTCGCTCTGTCTGTCTATCTGTTTATCTGTCGCTCTGTCTGTCTATCAGTTTATCTGTCTCTCTGTCCGTCTATCTGTTTATCTGTCGCTCTGTATGTCTATCTGTTTATCTGTCTCACTGTCTATCTTTTATTGTCTGGCTGACTTCCTATTTTTTATCCCATTTTCCTTTCTTCTTTCTTATCGCCCTCTCTCTCTCTGTCTCTGTCCCCTGCTTTCTCTCTGGGTCATTTTTTCATCTTGTCTTTGTATGTGACTGAATCAAGTCACAGCAAGTGATTATTGACAGTGTTCTATTTCGACTGTTTGAATCAAAGTGTTTGTGTGTGTGTTAAATGTCTGCGTGTGCATTTTCCTGGCTGATACGACTTCCGCTTCTGAATCTGGTGTGAAAATGTCAGGCGCTCTCTCTCTCTTTTGATTGGCTCAGTGACCTTTCGTACACCATTCACACACTCTCATGCTCTCTCTTTCTTTCACACATACACACACTCTGTTAGGTATTATGGGATTTTCATGCTCTTTGTGGTGTAAAGACACACTGCCCTCTATTGGTGAAAAAAAGTACATAGATTAACATGTGGACCTTTTCCATATGAAGGATTAAAGGGCATCACGGAACAGTGGGCATGTCTGAGTGGAGCAAGTGGGGGGGTTTAAGTGAGATAAGTGGGCATGTAGAACCGGTGGGACAGCTGGGCGTATATTTGAACCTGTGCCGTGGGTTCACATGCACTTGGAGGACAGATTATTTTACAACGTCTGTGATAAATGATTAACAAATTGCTCAATGCTTTGTTTGTGTGATTGTAAATTGTTTTTAAGTGGCTGATAATTTATGGAGATGTTTTGTCCCAGTAAACATTCACACTGTGATCATCTTCTACAAAATGTCTTTATGCATGTATTTCAGTAGAAAGCAAACATACTTGATTTCTTCACACAGATATGATGTTGATGGTCATCTGATTAACATGACCCTGCCGACGGGCGAGGTCAGCGGTTACCATGGCACTATGGAGAAATCGGTCAGGGTGGAGTGCACTTCAAACCGAGGACACATGGTGGCAATCACTAACCACTCTGAAGACATCACTGCATACACACTGCGACAAGGTGTTTGTGTGATCAAGACAATAAAAATATTTTACATACATCGTACTTCCTTCCTGGCTTAGTCTTCAGTAGACTGTATGTTCTAGTTTCCCATGATGCACCATACACTCAAAATGGGTTAAACTTAGCTAACAGTTACCACTTTCTCAACTGGTAGGTCATGCAACGAGTGTGTACCGTGTGAGTGGAGATGGCTCTCTCTCCGCAACATACTCTAGTGGAATGGACGTCTCCCT
>JAOUQT010000027.1:8115620-8126615 GCA_025769995.1 Xyliphius kryptos | reverse complement strand
TTAGCAATGAAACCTCCCACACTAAAATGACAAGTGTTTCAGTTTCATTGTCTAACCCCTGTACAGCAACTCCACTGATTGCTGCGTGACACACTTGTGGCATGCGGTGTAGCCTCGGTTGAAGGAGGGAAAGATGACAATAATAATCAGTAATTTAAACATCACATTATATAATCTAGAATGGTTAATTATATTTAGACATACAAGCTAAAAGATCATTTATTAAGCTGGCATTAGTAAAATCTTCTAGTGGCTTAGGTTTATGTGCGATGTGTCTCCTATTTACAAGTATAAATAAAAAGTGAATTAAATTTTACTATTGCCACAGCCATCGTCTCCATTTTACATTATAGAAAACAGCATTATCTGCTATATTTTTTTACTGCAGGCCCGTTGGTGGGAAGGCAGATCTACCGTTTTAGTGAGGAGGGTTTGGTGAATGCACGCTTTGATTACAGCTACAACAACTTCCGTGTCACCAGCATGCAGGCGATGATCAACGAGACACCACTGCCCATTGATCTCTACCGCTATGTGGATGTGTCTGGACGTATCGAGCAGTTTGGCAAGTTCAGTGTGATCAGCTATGACCTAAACCAAGTGATTACCACACATGCTATGAAACACACCAAGATCTACAATTCTAACGGGCAGCTCATCGAGGTCCAGTATGAGATACTGAAGTCAATAGCCTTTTGGATGACGCTTCAGTATGACGAAGCAGGACGTGTCAGTGCATGTGACGTCCGTGTGGGTGTCGACGCTAATGTTACCCGCCATGCTTATCGTTATGACGCTGATAACCAGCTGTCATCAGTCTCAGTTGACGATCGTCCTATGTGGCGCTATGGTTATGACTTGAATGGAAATATTAACTTGCTTAGTCATGGTGATGTTAACCTAAATGGGCGGCTAACACCGATACGCTACGATCTCAGAGATCGTATTACGCGCCTTGGAGATGTCCAATACCGCGTAGATGAAGATGGATTCCTGCGCTCACGTGGAACCCTTATGTTCCGCTACAGCGCTAATGGACATCTGCAGGGGGCAGTAGATCGACAAACAGGCCACCGTGTTTCTTATCGATATGATGGTCTCGGAAGACGGGTCTTTACCCAAACAAGTGATGGGACACGGATTCAGTATTTCTATGCTGATCTGACGGAGCCAACACGTGTCACACATCTTTATGATCATAGTGCTTCTGAGATCACGTCGCTCTATTATGACCTCCAGGGTCACCTGATTGCTATGGAGAAGAGCAGTGGTGAGGAGTTTTATGTGGCTTGCGATGTGGCAGGGACACCTCTTGCCATCTTCAGCAGCCGGGGAATTGTGGTAAAAGAGCTCCGTTACATGCCATATGGTGACATCTACCGGGACTCAAACCCTGCCTTTGCGCTGCCATTTGGGTTTCATGGAGGACTTTATGACCCCCTCACTCGGCTTGTTCGTATTGGACGCCGTGACTATGACACTGTTGCTGGCAGATGGACAACTCCAAATCATGACCTTTGGGCAGAGATGAGTGAAGATCCCAAGCCATTCAACCTGTATACATTCAAGAGCAACAACCCATTAGGCAATGTGCAGGATGTGACCAAGTTAACAACAGGTGAGAGGATTTTATCTCTAATTTCTAATTTCTATGCTAATTTCTATGCTTTATTTTTTATTAAAGCTTCTAGATAGATAGTGAGTGAAATTAGCTAGCTAAACTCATTTATGATATTTATTCTTTTAGAGGCATTTCCCTTTATTATTTATTCATCTATAATACCATTTGTCTTGTTCCTTGAACTTCAAAATTCAAATAAAAATTTGTGTGTGTGTGTGTGCAGATGTTAGCAGCTGGCTGCAGCTATTTGGCTTCCAACTTCATAATGTTGTTCCTGGCTTTCCTACACTTCCCGTGGAAAAAACGCAACACAATTATGAGATGATGAACACACAGACCCGAACACACAGCTGGGAAACCAGCAAGGTCTGATAGGAAATATGTAAAATGTGCAAATTTTACAAAAATTGTGTAACATAATCCAAATTATATTTTGACTATGCCCTTTCATTTCCTCTGTCCAGGTTGTCCTGGGAGTTCAGTGTGAGCTTCAGAAGCGTCTTCAGAGCTTCATCTCATTGGACCGCCTCCCAATGAGCTCAGCTAATGGGAAGCCTGGAAGCAGACATAGGCTTCGCCCACGTTTCTCTGCAATGTCATCCATCTTTGGCAAAGGTGTAAAGTTTGCTATCCATGAAGGTGTTGTTGCAACAGAGGTAGTGGGTGTGGCCAGCGAGGATGGTCGGCGCGTGGCCTTACTCCTGAAAGGTGCAGTCTACTTAAGTGATCTCCACTTTACCATTGCTGGACGTGACACGCACTATTTCTGCAAATCTAGCTCACTTGAGGCAGACCTTGCTGTGGTTGGAGTGGGGGGTGGAGCCAGAGTGCTAGAGAATGGAGTCAATGTGTCAGTTTCACAAATGAGCGCAGTAATGGGAGGGGAAATGCGTCGATTTGCAGAAATTGTACTCCAGCAGGGGGCGCTAAGCCTGCATGTGCGTTATGGAGCAACGCCAGATGAGGAGCGAATTCGAGTGATCGAGTCTGCGAGGGCGAGGGCTGTGCGAGAGGCGTGGCTAATGGAACAGAGGCGGGTAAGGGACGGAGAAGGTGGAGTCAAAGTGTGGACGGAGAAAGAGCGAGAAGAGCTTCTTTCCGAGGGTCGTGTCACAGGTTATGATGGATTTTACATCCTTCCTGTTGAACAGCATCCTGAACTGGCTGATAGTCCATATAATGTACAGCTAATCAGACAGACTGATGCCGGGCGTAGGTAACACCCACACACACACACACCAGATCTCAGCTTACGTTCCAGGATATTGTCAAGACAAACTCAAGAATGATTCTTTGAATCTGGAATGTCATGAAATGATGTATTATTATTATTTTATTTAGAAAGTGCCCTGTTTGCAAGCTTTACAATTATTTTTTGTGTTAATGTTTTAATTGTGACGCAAAAGGCTTTCTGTTTGGACCTAAAAGGCCTCTGCTTTTCTTACTATCTATGGTTGAAAATTTAAAATGTTCCTGTGAATTTTCTTAATGTCCCACAGCAGGAAAACTGAGTGAAATGAGGATCTGCCTCTTCATAAAATGGACAGAGAACTAAAGCTCAGAAAACGTAAGGATTTTCTCCAAACAGCATTATTTCTTCTTTCACGTATTCAGATGCATTGGAGCCTTTTACTGGACACGTCTGATGTGAAATGAAAGGTATTGAATGTTCTGGACGGCCCAACAGCACTTTCTCACTCCTGTGGCCTTCAGAATTTGCCTATTTAAGAAATCATACAGTACTTCTGTTTTAACATCACTCTGGAATTATGTGCTTAAAGGTTATTCTGGAATCTTTTGCTTAAACTGTTATTCCTTCCAGAATTCATTTTTTAATTGGGCTCAATAGTTGTTTAAATAGAATTAAAAATCAATGTTACTTCAACTGTGGAATCATCTGTTTAGGTGAATTTCAAGAATGATCAACAATAGTAGCATTATATCTTCAGTCTTGAGTTGTAATGGCATTCTGGATATATCTGTATCTGTCACTCTGGAATTTTGTGTGGGATTTTTCTAAGGCCCTGTTTTACATGGCTATCACTATTTATTTTTGCTTAAATTAAATTTGAAAAACGAATGTTCTGTAGAAATAAGTGGCATTTCAGAATCTTTGTTAAAAAAAATTCAATATATCTGCATAAATTCTGGAATCTCTGGTTCAAGATGTGTCCCAGACTAGCGTGTTTGAATTGGGATTTCTGGACTCTTCTTTACAGACATTGTGCCGGAGTCTTTAGTTTAAAAGGCATGCTGATTCTGAGTCTGTTTCCTGATCGTGTGCCTAATTCACAAACATCTTACACTTTTCCACCATTACAGAACTGCTTCTTAGGATTCAGACTCGCAGAAACTGGAACTGAGGAACCAGTGACATAACAGACTAGGGAGCGTGGTCAGTTTGCTGCCATGACAACAACAACAATATAACTAACCTTGTTGAAAATAGCGGATTCAGAATGGAACCAATCGAATTATTTTTGGTCTCTGAGAAAGAAAAGTTGAACAACAGACTGTACACAAGTGAATATTTTAACATTGTTGCTATTGCTAACAGAACCTCGTTTGAGCAGCTATACGTTAAAATAAAGAGAATCACGTGTCGCGTTGTATATCTCTGTGCTGTGTATAGAAGCTGAATGCTCAGATGGTAAAATGTTCTCAAATCCAAAAGTAAAACATGATATGAAGTAAAGAAATCACAATTGCCATTCACAGTTTTTTATTATTTTTGTGATTTATTATGCAACATGTCATGTTACATACACATATGTTCTGAAACATGTAGAACTACAGTCATCTTCTTGAAAAAGTAGTAAAATAAATTAAATTATTAAAAATGTTACTAAAGAGTTCATTTTCATGTTCACACTATGTCTGGTCTAAATAATTAAAATACTCATTTCCTGTTTAAATCCTATGTACAGGAAGTTAAATAATCCTTTTTCAACCCAGTTTAACCCTCTGCATATTTTAGGATATAACTAAATACCTATATAGACAATCGCCTTGGTATAAGTTGGGGCACCCTGAACATTTTCACGATACAAAATCTGATTTGTAAGCTCATTGACCCTTTGTTCACCCTCTGGTGCAGTCGTAGGCTTGTGGTTAAGGAACCAGCCTTGCGATTCCAAGTAGTGACAAGTCATGGCTGAAGTGCCCTTGGGCAAGGCACCTAACCCCCAGTTGCTCTCCGGGCGCTGTGGTGGCTGCTCACTGCTCCGGGCACGTGTGCTCACTTCACCTGTGTGTGTATTTGTGTGTTTCACTGCACGGGTGGTTTAAATGCAGAGGACCAATTCCACTGTGTGCAAAACATAGTGGCAAATTGTTTCACTTTCAAGTTCTCCTAATTAGAAAGATGAGAGAGGTCTGTAATTTTCATCACAAGTTACTCTTCAACTATGAGAGAACAAATGAGAAAATCACATCCAGGAAATCCACAGCCTTAAACTGTAAGACTCCAAACTCAACCATGGCCAAGACCTAAGAGCTCTCAAAGCACGCCAGGAAGAAAATTGTAGACCTGCACCAGGCTCGGAAAAATGTCAACCTGTGGGGTCAAAATGAGCATGTGAATGGTGAGGGACAAAATCCCAGAACTACAAGGCAGGACCCGATAAATAACCTTCAGAGACCTGTGACCAAAGTAACAAAGGCTACCTTTAGTAAAGTACTATGCCGAAAACGACTCAAATTCTACAATGCCAGTTGTGTCCCTCTGCTTAAGCCATTCCCTTCTGAAGTTTGCCAGAGAGCACATGAATGATGCAAAAGAGGATTGGGAGAATATCATGTGGTCAGATAAAACCAAAATATAACTTTTTGGTAAGTTCTTTTTTGGTGAACTCATTGTGTTTGGAGGAAGAATAATGCTGAGTTGCAACCAAAGAACAATTACCTACTGTGAAGCACGGGGTGGAAACATCATGATTTGGTCTGTTTTTTTGCAAAGGGTACAAGACGATTGATCTGTGTTTAAGGGAAGAATAAACAGGGCCATGTTTTGTAAGATCTCAACCCAAAACCAATTTCTATTAGTGGGAACTAATAGAAAACCAATTTCTATTGAAGATGGATTGTGGCTGTGTCTTCCTGCATGACAATTGTGCAAAACACACCGATTGGGCAATTAAGGAGTGGTTCTGTAAAAAGCTTTAAGGACCTGGAGTGGCCTAGCCTGTCTCCAGACCTCAACCCTATAGAATGTTTGTAAAGGGAGTTAAAAGTCTGTGTCACCAAGGCACAGCCCCAAAACATCACTGCTGTAGATGAGATCTGCATGAAGGAATGGGCCAACATAGCAGCTACAGTGTGTGCAAACCTGGTGAAGACTTGCGTTTGAACTATGTCATTGCCAACAAAGTTATGTTGCAATGTATTGGGTTGAATGTTGGTAAGTGACCATATACTTATTTTCCGCCGTAATTTGCAAATAAATTCTTAAATTCTACAATGTGATTTCCTAGATTTTTGTCTCATAGTTGAAGTATAACCTATAATGAAAATTACTGACCTCTCTTATCTTTCTAAGTAACGGAACTTGCATAATCGGTGGCTAATAAAATAATTTTTTGCCCCACTGTACTTGTATGTTGCCATTCACAAAATGTATAACATTTGGCAAGGACGATACCAAATGATTTAGTTTCAGGTGATTTGTCTTATTATTCCAGCAAACCACCTACAGATATTCATCTGTGGAGTCAGGTCTGCAGGCCGGCCAATATGGTACCCTCCTCTTGAAGGTGGCATATGTTGTCCTATATGCATTAACACAACTCTTTTGGGATTGAAGATTCATCTGACCACAGTGCAGTTTTCCAGTCTGTGATGGGCCAACCCAGATGCCTCAGATTTCTAAGAACTGCAGTTTTTTGTAAGGGAAACATGCTGACTATACTACATTTTGGATTTGCTTGGCTATTTGGTGCCAAGGTTTATTGCGCTTTTTTTCATTGCCATGCGTCCCAAGGATGCTGCATATCTTGTTCTTTTTAGTTGGCAGAAAGGTACTGTATGTAACTGTGTATTTCAACACTGTGAAGTGGAACATCAGTCATGAGCGTTTATTATTTCTGTGTTTAACAGGCCACAAAGCTCTGAAAGCTCTGCAGAGATCTTTATTAGAGCTACAGGATCTGCTGCTGTACCAGAACCCAGAAACCAGAGCCATCTCACAAGGAAAGACTTGGGGACATGACATCAGGTATCACACACCACATCACTACTTTTATTATTAGTTTTACTGCATCTGATTATTAATTAATTTACACAAGTATTACAGAATTTATATGAGGGTGAGCCAAAAATGATCTGCATGCTAGCTGTAGAATTATAATGAAACAATTTTCAGAAAAATGTGTAAATTCTCAACATAATTTCACATCTTTTCAATACACTTTGTCATCTTTCAACATGCCTTCATATTCTCTTATTGAAAAACAATTTTAGGCTGAGCTGTGATCCAGAAATGCACTACTTTTGTGGATTATTGCATAGACAGCCATAGCTGAATTGTAATTTGCTACATCATTTGTTGCCCTAATTTCTATTTAGTTTTCTATTTATAATTTATTTATATAGTGCTTTTTACAAATAAATTCTTGTCACAAAGCAGCTTTACAGAAATGATATACAGTATATAAATATGAAATTTGAATTAAGTTACTTTTTTCCTCAATGAGCAAGCTAGATGGCAACTGCGGCAAGAAAAATCTCCCTGAGATAAGAGAAACCTTGAGAGGAACCAGACTCTGAAGTGAAACCCATCCTCATTTGGGTTATAACTGATTATCAACCTGAAAAGAGTCTATGAAGAAGTGTGTAGAATTTACCACCACCAGGGTGTCGGAGATGAGGTCGGCTCAGTACTCTCTCAGTGGTAATGTGTGTACCTCAGCAAAAAGAGAGAAATAAATGATTAGGCATGATTTAAATGTGAAGGAGTAATTTAAGAACTATGGCACATGTTTAAATTTCTGCTAAGACTAGCAGGAGCAGCATAGTTACATCTAGAGGGAACAACAGGAATGAGGACTCTTTGAGACATTAGGACATCCAAACATCTGTTTACCAACAATCTAGTGACCATAACCCACCAGTTCTATAAAGCAGAATGCTTGACTTAACAAATATGAGCCTAGACTCAAACATTGAAACTGTCTGAAACCTGATTGTTATACAACTCGGGCGCTTAATAAGAGAAACCTCTGTCATCTGGTGTAACTTTCATTATTCTAGGAACCTGCAAGCAGCCTGCACCTTTTGAACACAGTAGATGCAATAGATCATGAAATATATAATAGTTCACTTGGATATTGTGGTCATTAAGGTCATTAAAAGCTTTATACATGAGTAGTAGAATTTTATAGTCAATGTGTAATTGGAAGCCTTTCACATACTGTGCACAAACACTTCGATAAATATAGTCAACAAACACTTCTTTAGAAGTCCCTTTTTATTTGTGCACATTAAAAGTGGAGCAGCCAGTTTTCTTGCACCGCAGTCACAAATTAACTGATGCAACACGTTCAAACCTGCAGAACAGTGATTTTAATGCAGTTAGTGTGGAATCTTTTTCAAATCAGCAGCAAGATAAATGATGATGATGAAGAGATCAATAGTGATGAGGCTGATACTTGGGAAGATGTTGATGAGGAATCAAAGCGACCTATAAGTGGAAGTGGACCTTCTAAGCGTAAGCTGGAGATGGCGCAATATCCTGAATTCATGATTAAGCGCTTTGCATCCTTCCAGCCATACTGCAATGCTACGCTGCAGAAATGGCACGACAAGACACGGCTCACCACTGGCAAGAACAAGGTAATCAAGTACTGCTTCAAGCATGATGTACAGTTATGTTGAAAATAATAGCAATATGCGTAAACAAATTATTAAAAGCATAACCCCCATAATTGCATTCATTTATATATACACAAGGCACTGGGAGAACTGTGCTCTTACCCTGCTAATTGAACCTTTACACTCTGCTCTTACTGGTGCAATGTGCAATTAATGAAGATTGGCCACCAGGCTTGTCCAATTTAGCCATGAAACCTCCCACACTAAAATGACAGGTGTTTCAGTTTAACTGTCTAACCCCTGTATATGTATGTAGGTAGGTATTTATTTACACAACGGTTAAGTAAGCACACGTGACCTGAGCGGTCTTGACTAGGCGGTACTAAGAAATTAACTGGGGACCTGGTTGCAAGGCTGGTTCCTTAACCATAGGTCTACGACTGCCTCCTACCTGCATATACCAATACATTCATCAATGTTTACATCCATTCTCCTACTTGCCTGTATATTCAATAAGCTCTCTGATCATACATCAATCCATTTATTCATTTATCTATACCTCCATGTGTCTGACAATCCATCTTTCTAACTTCAACCTGTCAGTCAGTATTAATGTATGAAAGGCTCGATTACTACATTCATCCATCCATCCATCCATCCATTCATTCATCTAGTCTTCTTTCAATTAAAAACTTTCTCTCTTGTCTCATGAATACATTTCATCTCCTATTTGTGTCTCAGGGTTTCGGGGCATTTGAGCGGAACATCCTGACTCAGGTGGAGCATGTGCTGATGGATAAGGAGCGATTACTGAAGCGCACACAAACGCGCCGGTCTGACTACAGAGTGCTGGGAAAGCCGGAACTCGGCACCTTCACCACACAGCCCAACAGCACAGAGCCTGAGGTACGAGTCCTGCTGAGGATGAAGGCATGATGTACAGCTAATTCCTTGTCATGAGGACCTTTTACAGTACTATACAGGAATTCACTAAAATCTTTAAGCCTTTTTTTTCCCCCCATTTAGCCACTCGAACCAGTTCTTAAAGCTAACGCACATCTGAAAGATCTGGATGAGGAGATCTTTGACGATGATGACTTTTACCATCAGGTACACATTACAAAAGCACTGAAACAAATATAATTTTAAGATTCATGCAGCGTAACTGTAAATGTATAAAAATGTAATTAATTATGAAAAACGTAACATTTGTAAATAGCTGTAATAGAAGTCTTTTTTTAGTGATGACGTAGTTTGTGGGAATTTTATCCTGCTTGTTTTTGTATCTCTGAATGTTCACTGGATTAGGAACACCTGGCAGGTGAAGCATAATGATAACTAAAAGTTTCCCAGTTGGTAGATGGAATGATGCTCTATCCAAAGCACAGTAGAAAGCAACGTCTGTCTGTCTGTCTGTCTTCATTTTATTTAACCAGGCAATTCATTAATCTTGATTACAATGATGATCTGGCAAGCCGCAACACCACGTGAAAAATTAAAATTGTCTGTGTCTATCTATCCGTCCAGCTATCTATCTATCCATCTATGTATCTAGCTTGCTATCGATATATCTACTGTATCCGTCTGTCTAGCATGCTAGCTATCTCTTTTTCTCTTAGCATCTGCGTATTTCCTCTCAACTCCCTACACATACACACATGAATTCTTTGAGGCCACACCTTTCTGGTTACTTAATGAGCTCTCTACTTATCTGTTCATCCATCTACACTTCCAATTCTCTGTCTATCCATCCTACCTGCCTATTAAATATGTTGCTTACTCACCCAGCTTTATCCATCCATTTATTTATTCCTCTCTGCCACACTCCTGCCTATTTATTTATTGATCTGCATATCCATACATCTATCTTGCCCACCATGTATACTTACCGACCTATAATTCCTGTCTGTCTGTCTGTCTATTGTCACAATCTTTCATATAAGGTGCTGCCCACTACACAGGAAAAGGCAACATACAATATATTTCCCAAAGTATTTGCTCACCTGCCTTGACTCGCATGTGAGCTAAGGTTCAGTATGATGTCGGTCCAACCTTTTCAGCTTCAACTCTACATGGTTTATAAGTGTGTTTATGGGAATTTTCAACCATTATTCCAGAAGCGCATTTGTGAGGTCACACACTGATGTTGGATGAGGCCTGGTTCTCAGTCTCCGCTCTATTTGATCCCAAGGATGTTCTGTCGGGTTAAGGTCAGGACTCTGTGCAGGCCAGTCCAGTTAATCCACACTTTATAACCTTTGCTTTGTGCACTTGTGCACAGTCATTTTGAAAGAGGCTGTTTCCGATAATTTAGGTGGGTGAGCAAATACTTTTGGAAATATAGTGTATCTGTTTGTATCTATCTATCTGTCTATTAACAAATGTGTCTATCCTTTCCTTTCTAACTTCCAAACATCTACCTACATGTATCTGCTTATCCATGCCCACCACACAAACTTATCTGTTTAAGCGTCTAAAGTCAATAAAAATTCTAAATCCAATAAAGTTTCCCAGTTTGTGGTTATGTCACAATCTGCTCTTATATGCTGTGCTGAACAATCCACTGT
>JAOUQT010000027.1:8075145-8085847 GCA_025769995.1 Xyliphius kryptos | reverse complement strand
TTTTCTCTGTTCTCATTCTTTCTGGCTGATGTTTTGGTCACTTTTGCATTTGGTCAGTTCTCTCACCATAGAAGTAGACTCTTTTATCCAAAGTGACTCACAAGTCAGTAGTTTTAGGTACCTGCAGTACCATCAATTCTGGCGTATTACTTGAGGTGGCTTTTTTATTATTTCACTATAGCAAGTGTCTGGGAAAGAGGTGTGTTAGAAGTTTCTTGAAAATGCTGAGTGACTCATGTTGTTGGGAAGGTCGTTCCACCAATGACTATTAAATAAACTCAGGATTAAGTGATGATGAGAAAATGTATCAGGTACTGAAGATATTTATTTACCAAAAAAAAAAACATAAGATATTTGGAAAAAAAAGACTCTTATAAACAGGATCACACACCAATTCAGTGCTCTACATCTCTTTACAATGGAGAACAAATTAAGCTAAACCCCCCCCCCCTCCCCCCCGAAAGGTTTTAACTATTTTCTTATATCACCCAAAGGCAGCACAGTGGCTCTATGGTTAGTGTGTGTGTGTGTGTGTGTGTGTGTGTGTGTGTGTGTACCTGCTTTCTTGCTCAGAGCTCTGCTCCGTGTGACCCTGTTACTTTCCAGCTGCCCTGAGGTTGATGATGCCGATAGCGAGGAAGATGAAGGCTGACTGTCTTCATCCACAAGCGCTGGATCAGAATCTAAATTACAGGTCTCAGGTTACATTCACAGGAACCAGAAACTGTCACACACACAGTAGATGGAACGTCAACTGACCTTCAGAGGGCCGTCGTAATTGGGACCGACTGAGGTTCTGCAGAGCTTTTGTTTTCACCGTTTTGGACTTTCCTTTGTGACTAAAACATAAAAACACCAAGGTTTAGTTTATGATGAACATAGACACATTAGAAAATCATACATTTATGTCAGAACAGTATGGGGAAGGTCTGGATTAATCCATAGCTTCTTTATTTCTCTTTAGTGAAAACGTGCATGCTGGAGGGCTACCTATCTGGTGGTGAATCCTTCAGACTCTTGCTGTAGTTCTGTCTCTGTTGCGAGCGTCTCTGGTTCTGAACCGCTAACTTGTAATCAGAAATAATGGGGATAATCTGGTGCTCAAAAAAGGCTGATAAACTCAAAGTCATGCTGTATATCTGTAAAAACAAATCAAAATGTCACTCAGTAAACAGAACTGAGGCCATGATACATAAACATCTCGGTGCCACTGCTCCATTAACAGGCCACCAAGCAAAATTAAACAGGGCTCTTAAATGCATTAGGCTGCTTTACCCGAGACTTTTTGTTCGGCGTGTATGCTTTAGAGTTGCTGAAAATGAGCCGAATATCTTTGGCAAACTCCATTGGGTTCTCGTAATTCTTCCCTGCTAACGTCTCATTTACAGTGCTCAGGTCCATAGGAGTGTTAATGATGTCTCTGTAGTCCTGTAAAACACAAGAGGTGAATACAGGTCAAAGTCCTGTTAGTAACTATATAGAAAGGTCAAAAATGTGGTTATGTGAAAAACATGACCACAGAGAAAAAAAACAAACCTATATAAAATAATTTACTTAAGACATGAGTTTTTAATAAAAAGTGATATTACATGTCACTGCAGATAGAATACCTACAGATCTAATATAAATATAACTTAACAGCCACTATTAGCCTTTAAAAATCAGGACCAGGAGATTATGTACACACGGACAAAGTTGTTGGTAACCCATGGTTAATAAAAGGTAAACCCACAAGGTTTTTGGATGACCTTATGTCATTCCTGGCGCAAAAATATTTTAGATTTCTTTAATGGCATGTGACTATACATTTTCCTCTTAATTACATTCCAGAGGTTTTCAATGGGGTTCAGGTCTGGAGATTGGGCTGGCCATGACAGGGTCTTAATCTGGTGGTCCTTCATCCACACATTGCTTGACCTAGCTGTGTGGCATACAGCATGGTCCTGCTGGAAAAGAGCAGTCCTCAGATTTGGAGAAAATTGCCAAAGCAGAAGGAAGCAAGTGTTGTTTCAGGATAATTTTGTATGTGATTTGATTCATACATCCAAATTTTAAGGATTCAAGGAGGCTTTATTGTTATTTTCATAACATGTAGCATGTTACAAAAACGAAATTATAGCCCACAGAACCAGAGTAACCTATAGACTTTTAAAGCTCTAAGTGAATGCAAGACAATTCTTAAATTTAAAGATCCATGGGACTGTAGCCAACCTCCCTGGACGTGGCCGCAGACGGAAAATTGATTTGATAACAAATCGAAGAGACTGAATATGAATGGTAACAAAAGAGCCCAGAACAACTTCTAAAGAGATTTAAGGTGAATTTCATGCTCAAAGAACGTAGCCATTTAAGCCAAAGTGGACTTCATGGGAGAAGACCAAGGAGGACACTACTGTTGAAAACTAAACATAAGAAGCCGGATTGGAATTTGCCATCTGAAAAAGGTTCCCTTCAAACCTGAGACAAATGCAGCAGTTTACTCATGAGGAGTGGGCCAAAACACCTGCTGAGAGGTACGGCAGTCTCATTGTATCGTTTAATTAACTCAAAAGGTTGAGTTAAGTGGACCATCATTTCTGTCCAGGCCTGTTTGATGAGTTTATTTTTTTTTAATAATTCTGTTGAAGAATGGTTGAAAAGCAATGTCTGACTTTCATTTGTTCATTTTCAAAGCCTATTTATTTATTATTCCTTTCGTCAGATTTCTGTGACCATTGTGTTTTTTTTCATTCAATAATCGAAAGGTACCAACAATTTTGTCCACCTGTGTATTTTAACCTTTAACTGTTTCTGTGAAGATTATATTGTACTTTTTTTCCCTTAACAATCAGATTTGTTGAGATTGGGTTACCGGGTAGGTGAAGAGGTCCACGGGCTGGCGAAAGGGTTCGGAATCGGGGCTGGCCACCATTCGTCTAAGCAGCTCTTTACAATGACCATACCAGGCTTGTGTGTCCAGCACCACACCCCGCTTCAGAGCCACCTGATTGGACCGCTGGATAAATTGGATGGAACAAATTAAATTCTAATGCAATTTTTAAACTAAAACGAATAAATAAAACGATTCAGCATTGTTAACATCAAACACCACTTTAACTGTATAAGAGGAGGTGGAAGTTACAGAATAACAATAAAACATTAGTAAAACTCCTGCTTACAGGTGGACAGTCAGAACTTACCCTTTGACCTGCCGATGTGCCCGGAGTGTCAGAGTCAATATCAACATCCTCCTAAAAACAGGATCAAATCATAAGGCTAAAGGTTATTAAATACAAAAATAAAAGCACAACTAATAAAAGACACAAAAAATTTTTTCCTTTACTCGAATGCAGATCATGTAGTAACACATAAAATAAAAAAAAAGGTGGCAGCAAATTATTGTAAAATAAATAAATACTCAAAGTAAAGAAATTAAACCAAAAATGGAAATAATGAAAACTAAACACAACACAATGTAGAGACAAAGAACTGATTTATGCCGTAACAGTTCCAAAATTTGGAGGGAATGCAACAAATATGCTGCCATAAAACATATCAAAATTCAAGGAGGTGAAATCAGAAAAATAATGAGACAAAAAAGCGCACCTGAAATAACTAAAGGTGGAATTAATGGTTGTTAGTTACTATAATATTTTATAATAGTTAATTATAGAAAAAAAATAAAAATAAATAAAATACTGGGAATTACAAAAAAAAAAAAAGTTTTGGCATTTTTTTTTAGAGCTAAAGATTTGAGTTTCGCGACCACTGTAATCATTTTTTTGTAGCAGATGTAATAGCACAATTCTGACAATGTAGGCTTAAAATGAATCTTGATTTAAGCCTGCTCACCTCTTCATTAGCACTACTGAGCTCTGATTTAACTTTATTGTACAGCTCCAATATATCAGTGCAGCTTTGATCCCTTTTAAAACACACAGTAAACACATAGGGTTACTCACTAAAGGTGCTGTTGGATGAAAAGGTCAGGCTCACATTTACCATTTCAATTCATGAAAAATCTATTAAACATATTAAACTTTTTTTTTTTACCCAATGAAGTGTAGCAGGACATCAGTGACTGCTTTAGCTGCCGTGACAATGGGGCTGTGCGGCTCGTTAAAAGTGCGTGCATTGTGTTCGATGTAACGAACCTCCCACATCAGTGCTGAGATCCTCCTGCAGACAGTGGTAAGACTCACTTTTACATCTCACCACACCACATCTGACCACTTGTTTTATTATTCTGTGCTCAGTGGTGTTCTGTGCCATTGTGTGTTTTTATGATTCAGTATCAAGTATACATTCAGGTATGACGCTAATGATTTATTTTTTGGGGATGTTTGTTGTGCAGATACCTGTAGAAGCGGTTCACCAGTCTCATTTTAATGGTACTGAGGTCAGTAGGATAAGCGATCACAGTGCAGTAGAGTGGATAGTCCCTCAGGTCCACAGGACAGCAAAATGCTTTGGCTATGTCTGTAAACACCCAGAGTGACCCAATCAGAACATTTGCTGAACTAGGACAAATGGATTTATATATAAATCCACATTTTAGTATGTAAACATATACAGATGCCTTGTCAATTCCACTTTATATTTAGGACATAAAGTCAATCTATTTTCTGTGTGGAACAGACTCCTGGACATGCTCACTAATAAAACTTTAAGGCAATAAAGGCGGCCCACAATGAAACTGGCAAAAAAACAAAAACAATTACTACCCCTCTGAACATAAGAATGTTCAAATCTATCTAACTGATGTACACATAATACAATGTAGATGACAAACTAGATTACTTTAAATCAGATTAACTTTAAATTTTGTGTGTAGGGGTGTTATACCGAGTGTATAAAGCTGATCTATTGCACTGATGACTCGTTCACATTCTTCATCACGCGTGTGCACCCCCCACTCGCCGTCCTGTGGTTGGTACAGCAGCGCCTGAAGCTCCTCCTGCGTTACTGGGACACTGTCGCCGACCTCCTCTGGGACGAGCGCTGAAAGTCCAGTTACCAAATGATCGGTTTTACATCATGTTATATCGCTTGTAGAATCTCTCATTCACACACGGGTCCTTACCTTCGTCAGGGATAGGCTCCATATCCCACGGGCTCAGTTTTTCACTCTCACCGTTATCCCACCTGCAGCAGAAACAATAATTAGGTTCCAGCACTGACACGTGCAAGTGAGGTAAAGCCATGAGTGTACGTACTGAACAGCGTAGCACTGAAAGTGACTGTCAGGATAATCAGGGTGATACGGCTGCTGATTCTCCACTGAGCCAAACCACCAGGCATCATCTATAATGCTCCGGAAACGCAGCCCTACTCACACACATAGAGCAGTCAGACTGCATAACAGTTAAATAGCCAAAGAAACCACCACACAACTCCTACCAGGTTGCCAGTTGCGTTCTTTGGCCTCGTTGTAAAACTGTTGTAGCACCAAAAAATCTATGACATCAGGCATGTCATGATATCTGAACAAACAAAGAACAAGAAACTTAGTCAGGTCCACTTGGGTCATTTAATCAATAACAACAATATTCTTGGTCACATAAACAAGCTGTACTTTAAACTGAAGGACTCGCCAGTCATCTTCCCTGAAAGCGGGTCTAGGAAGGCCAGTTTAAGGCAGCAGAGGGTGGGTGGACCCACCTCGTATTTTATTCCCACCACCTTCACACACTCCTGATCCTGTGAAAACAAGTATTTTGTAGAAACGACCTGTATAGCTGCTGCTCCTATTTATTTTTTTCTCTCATTACCCTGAGCTCCAGTCTGTTCCAGGGCTGTTTTTGAGGATTGATGCTGTAGGTTTTGGCACGACACACTGCCCGTACATATGCCTGGTGACCCTGCCGTAAATATATCAACTATACCAAAAAAATGGAAAAACAGAGTGAAAAAAGAATCATGGTACTTGTACATAATAAGGGTCTACAGGTTCTGTGAATTTTCTGCATCACTGATGTACAGAAATACCACCAGTTTAAAGGAAAACTTTGGTCACTTGTATCCTGGGCTCTAGTTGTATTTTATTTTTTCAAAGGATATATAAAGATTAAAATAGAACCAGTGTTATGTTACGATGCAAAAACTGGAAACTGAAGTCGGCTACACACTTTGAGCTTATAGATACTAGCCATGTAAGTACCACTGGGTTTTGACACTTAAAATTATTATCTGACATTATAGAGTCTTTAGACACAAACCTTTTTCTTCATGTAATGAACGTAAAAGTCTATGTCTGTAAAGCTTCCACCATGTTATCAGACATGATATTATAAAGCTTTCAGGGACAAAGATCAAGCTGTTAGCTTTAATCATATGGTGTATAAAATAATTTAAGAAAAAAATAAGAGCCCAAGCTAAAACGCCAAAGTTCCCCTTTAATGATAAGTTAACACTGCATATCAATGTTACCTCATCTCCCATCTGAGGTAGGAATGGAGATCTTCTGGGCATCGTCTCCAATATCCAGGGTGGAGGAAGCAACTCATCAAGCTTACCGGCAGGAACAGTCTGCACTCACCATCAATAAGACATTGCTATTTAAATCAGTATAAATTTATATTACAGTGAACACATGAATCCATCTGAGTGACATTGGACCTGGAATGTTAATCAGTGCTGCACTGGATTTTGGTTGAATCAATTCTACCTTCTGTTTTGTTTGTTTGGGTTTCTTGTTTTTCTCCTTTTCCTTCTCCTTTTTTTTACGAGACTCGTTTCCTTTTGGCTGTCCCTCCTCCACTTCGTCTTCTGAGCTGCTACTCCCAGCAAGACGTGTCGGCCTTCTAACTGGACGCTTAGGAGGCTGGAGGTTGATTCCGGCGTCTGCCGTCCAGTCTGAATACTCACTAGAGGAATCGCTGCAAAGTAAAAAAAAAAAAAAAAAAAAAAATCAAAAGTAATATAAAGTCTGACATGAGCACATTGGGGGAATAATTTAGGTGAGACAGGTATGGGACCAACCTTGAGCTACTGCCATTCTCCCAATGGGATTCAGCTTCAGAGGAGGCATCGCTGTTCTCATTCTGATCTCCTTGCTGCATGAACACACAAAATACAGCATGGAAGAGTGACAAATGCACATTGAATAAAAATCTTCATTTTCACTGAACATTAATCTGAATGATTCATTTCAGTTAATTTGCTGGATGATAACTGATCACAAACGTTAAAAAGAAGCAGGACAACTGTAAATACTGTAATAGACAACACATAAGAAGAACAAGAACTAAAAGTATTATTAATTTCAGGAGGGCAGAAGTTGTTAGCACCCAAAAAGTCTTCCGTCAGCTGATGAGTATCAAATTAAAATATTGGAACCAGTAGAGGGCAGTCCACAGTGAACCAGCTCTTTATGTGCGTCATACCTCAGCATCACAGTCTGCCTCACTAAGTTCGTCCTCTTGGGCATCAGAATGGGTACGTGAGCGCCTCCTCTCATGCAATGACCGTGTATGATAGGCATGTCGCTTCTGCTGTGGTCTTCTTTGAGGTCGACGCAGTGAACGCACACAAACATTCTCGAGCTCCGTCTACCAGAAAAGACAGAAAGAAATTCTGCATGAAAAACAACATTCTACATTTGCAGTGAGTAAAGTTTCTTTTTAGCAGGTAGACCAGTCATAAAATCTGTAAGATTGGACATCCGAAAAGTCTGATTATTTAAAAAGGATTAAATTATAACTCACTCGAGGAGAGACCGCTGTTTTTTTCTTCCTCTCCAGGTTGTAAAGAGAACGCTCCAGATCTCCTCTTGCTAGTCGGCTGGCCTCCATTATTCTGCACAAAGAAAGAAAAAAGAGAAGGAGAGGATGATACCATAAAATTGTGTACAAGTTAGCAAAAAGAATGAGAGTGATGTAATGATTATAATTATACGATTATTATAAGATTTACCTTAACATTCCTGACGGGATCTCGTTAACTACCACTCGGCGGCTCCACGCCAACAGGTCACGCTCTGTTGCTATCTGACTTCGAGGGGCATTATTGTGCATCTGTCGAACCCCTTCAATTTGACCACTCCTGCGCAGGCCCACATTAGGAGGTGATAGAGGACCATCTGGTAACTCACCTCCTGGTGTACAGCAAAAAAGATGATGTCAAAATATGCAAAAGTAAACCACTAAATCCTAATAAAGATAAATGTATACCAACCTTCAGCATGGTTTCCAGAGTTCAGCCTCTCGTCCTGCTGGTGCTGCAGCTGCCGGATCAGATTGTCTAAGGGGCTTTCCTCCTGTCCTTCATCTGCTGTCTGCTGGCCAATAACCTGCTCGACCACCTCCCCATCACCTAGGTGAGAGAAGAACAGCCTTATAAAGTCTAACCACATATGTTTTTAACTCTGTAACCTCGAGACAAAAAACTAAACAGATTTAAATTGTAGGTGAAACCATAAAATGTAGTTTTTAGGTTTGCATTTGAAAGGCTGTATAAATCTTAATAGACGAAGAATATAATTCGGGTCTGTTTTCTTTACAGGGGAAACCTTATTACCAGTACAAGTGGAACCTGTTTATACGGTGACGCAAACAAGTACCTAACTGATAGATTAGTCAACTTTTACCATATTTAAAAATAATTTAAATTCACTAATTGCTGCCTGGTAACATTAAGATCAAAGACTGTAACCCACAAAGGCTGCTGCTAATGACCATATCTAGTGGAGGATTCATAACAATACAACTCTTGGAAATCCTTCCAATAACTACTTTGCATGATAGGTTCCATTAAGTGTTCCTGTGTGCAAGAAACACCATCCATTAACATGACAAAGCATGTGGAAAACCTAATCACTAAAACTCGGGATGTACCATTTGCCAAGTAACCAAGCTGAGGCACCAGCTGTTCCTCCTTGCAGTTCTCTCGGCCTGGTACGAGACGCTGAAGGTGCGGAGGATGAGGATTTCCATCAACGTCGACAAGGAAGGGTGGCGGCATAAGGTGGGGCGCCTGCTGCGTCTGCTCATCCAGCACATAGTTATTGGAGTCTCGAATCAATGGTCGGTAATCAGTATGGAAGAACATCTGATCTGGAATCTAAAAAAAAATAAAAATTTTAAAAAATAGCGGCAGCTTGTACAACAAACATCAAAAAACTTTCCAGAACAAAAACAAAACAGGAAGCTGATTCCAGTCTGAGAATCAATTTCTGTAACCTGTATTTATTACTAGTGATGAAAAAATAAAATAACCTTTTTATTAGTAGTTAACAGATAAAACATAATCTGCATTTTCATTTAAAATGTTCTCATGCTCTAAAGTTCGATAAAAATTCTTTACAAAATTAGGATTGGTGGAGTTTTATCTCTCACCCCTTTGTATTAACACTCACTCTCTCATAGGTCCGGCTGCAGCCAAAGCCGAAGATGAGCAGATGACCGTGTGAGTCCGTACAGGCGAAGTGCTGACCGTCTGCTGAAAACTTACAGTCAAACACGGCTCCATGTCCCTGTCCATCAATCTGAGGTAGAGGGAGTGAGTAAGATCAATGATTTCTGTAGCATCAGGATTTCAAATTAATCAATACAAAAACTATAACAGTATTAAAAAAATAAAAAAAATACAGCCTAGTAGAACGAACTGTTGGGATACGATTAAAGGTTCATTGTAAAACTTACTGTTGTATATCAAAGGTACGAAGTGTTAGATGTGCTTGCAATAAAGAATTTGTCCAGCATCTTTCCCTCAACCTTACTCAACACATTTAGTATTAATTGGAATACTGATTTAAATCCAGTTTATGACACTGACCATGGTACCCAACCTCCCAAATTCACAAACAGATCCTAAGATTTAAAAAAAAAAAAAAAAAAAAAAAAAAAAAAAAAAAATTTCTAAAGCCAACTCCATAATAAAGCCCATAACTTGAACATGTGAATCCAAACAGATCTACATTTCAATAAAGTACCTCATCAGGACCCATACCATGTTAAAGTAGTTTCGGATTTTGGTTCCTTTGCTGATGTCCCAGACATAGATGTTGCCATCATGTCCAGCTGACAGCATTATCCTCCAGTCAAAGGGATGAGGTTCTAGGACAAAGACCTCATCATCATGACCCTACAATCAAAACTAGAGATTAGTAAACAATGCATATAACCAGCCAACACCAACCATACACAAGGAGAATCACCAGCAGGTACCGTGAGCACATGTAGCATCTGGCCAGTAAAGGAGTTCCAGACTTTAAGCAGGTAATTTGAGACAGCAGTGACAACTGTTCGGTCACTTCGGTCCCACGCCACCATGTTAACCACTAGCTTGGTGGACTTGTCCTCCACCACCCCTGAAGAATTCCTTAAACACACACCACAGATACAGTATATTAGCTCTTGCTCAAAAGTCTGTGAACAGCCATCTGCAAACATGATTCCATTTATCAGTTTTAATTTGGTCACATGTTCACATAAGATAAATAACTTCTTTTATAAACTGCAAAATGTTGCATCGCCTATTAAACAAATAAAAGATTTAGCCCGTCTTCGCATACAGTACATTATCGACAAAATTTCCATTATAACTATACTACACACTATGTTTTACACTCAATAATGGTACACTTACAATAATGCCACATTATTAACTACACAAATATTATTTTACACACTTTTATTCAGCTTACGTTGTCTGTTTGGTACAAATTTTGTAATTGATTTTTCGACCACTTCCCGATGTTCAATTAAGCTGAAATTTTGTATAC
>JAOUQT010000027.1:8009926-8021735 GCA_025769995.1 Xyliphius kryptos | reverse complement strand
CACACACACTACTGAGCCTCATTTGAACTTGTCTTGAGGAATTTCCACTGAAGTTGAATCAGCCTGTCATTTGATTTTCCACTTTGATTTTGAATATGATTCCAAATTCAGACCTCCATGGGACAATAATTTTGATCATGTTTAGGTTATTTTGTTCTCAACGCTTTCCACTACAAAATAAAGATTTTCAACTAAAATATCTTATTCATTGAGAGCTAGGATGTTATTTTGATGTTCCCTTAATTTTTTTGAGCAGTGTATGTTTAAGTGTTTATTTCTATTCATTTTGATGAGTATAACTGACAACTAAAAAAATACTCATTCAGTATCTAAAAATGTTCAATATTTAAGTCACCAAGTGCCACACTATAATCAGCTGGTTAACTCAAAACACCTGTAAGGCCTTTAACTGGTTTCTGTCTAGACTTGACAGTTGTCCAAAAGTTGACTACTGACACCTTGCACAAGGAGTGCGAGACACAAAAAGTCAATGCTAAAGAGGCTGGCTGTTTAAAGAGCTCTGTGTCCCAGCACATTAATAGAGAGGTGAAGGGAAGGAAAAGATGTGGTTTACAAAAAAAAAAAGTTTACAGCAATAGGTATAACTGCACCCTGGAGTGGATTGTGAAACAAAACCCATTTAAAAATGTGAGGGAGATTTACAAAGAGTGGAGTGTAGCTTGAGTCAGTGCTTCAATAACCACCACGCACAGATGTATACAGGCCATTGTCACTCATGAAATCGAGACATTATCAGAAGCAGCTCACCTCGACTAAATACAAAAAGGCTTGAATTACTGCTGAGTAGTCAAAAGTTATCTGATAAAAGTAAGCTTTGCATTTCCTTTGAAAATTAAAGTACCAGTGTCTGAATCGGAAGAGATCCAAGACACATGTTGCTTGAGGTCCAGTGTAAAGTTTCCACAGGCAATGATGGTTTGGGGTGCCAGGTCATCTGCTGGTGTTGGTTCATTGTGTTTTTTAAGGTTCAAATTCAACGCACCCATCCACCTGGAAGTTTCAAAGCACTTCATACTTCCTGTTGCTGAACAACTTGATGGAAATGCAGTTTTCATTTTCCAACAGAATTTAGCAGCTGCACACAGTGCCAAAGCTACCAGTACCTTGTTTAAGAACCATGGTCTCACTGTTCTTAATTGCCCAAGAAACTCAACTCACTTAAACCCCATAGAAAATCTACGATATTGTGAAGAGGAAAATGCATGTACACTAGACCCAACATTCAGAAGAGCTGAAGGCCACTATCAGAGCAAACCTCAACTCTCATAACCCCTGAGCAGTGCTACAGACTGATTGCCTAAGTTACTCATTTTCTGAGATTCTGAATTTGGTATAATAATTAAAAGAAATAAACATTTGAAATATATCAGTCTCTGTGTAATTTCACTTTTTGAATGGAGTTACTGACATAAATCAACTTTGATATTCAGATTTTATAACCAGCGCCTGAACATGTGATCACGGAACACACAAAACATGTACTGGAGTCAACCACCATGTGAAAATGGAGAAGGTTTGGCTTCTGATTTGGAGCTTTTAAAGAGCCGTGGCAAAATAAAATCCTATTAAAGTGTCGCTTTAATTACCTAATAAATTCTGACAATGTCCAGTCTGATTCATACTAAACCTACACACTTCATTTGTCATTCGATGTTTCCTCATATGTAATACAGTTTGGTGCTGTGGTTCTCTTGGGTTTTATCAGTGGGCCATGTTTGAACCATGGACTTTCATTTGGTCATCCACGCTCTTGAGGCAATTTACAGTAATAGTAAGGAGTTTGGTCTGAAGTCTTTAAAAACTGCTTGTTGCACAATATTTGGTATGTTCTTCCTTTACATTACTGATAAATGTAACTTATCATAACTTGTTTCTTTACTATTGTTCTCACTGATAATTTCAGTGATGTATAGATCTGAATAGTAAAGTTACATTACATTTACATTTGGTCATTTAGAAGATGCTTTTATCCAAAGTGACTTACAAAGGTCCCAATTTAAAATGAAGTCAGAACTGTTTAGTCTGATGGCACTCTTTGTTCTGTTTGTTTTCCTGTATGTGATCTGTGGCTTTTTAAACTGCATAGGGTTGCATTTCTGGAATTTGTATTCTGAACACTAGTCTCTCAACATTTTTATTTTTCTACCTGCATTGAGTTTTAACTCTGATCAGGATCTGTGCAGCATGTTGGCTCTTCTGGCGTTTAATTCGTCTTTAGAACCCAACATTGAATGGTACTACTGCAAATGTTGACGGATAAGCTCTCTCTGTTGAGCACAAATTCTTTTGTGGGAATATACTGTATAAATAAAGCATATGTGATGTTACTAACAGAACTAAAAGTTTGGGATTTTCTAAAGTTGGTGGAGGCATCCGTCTCATTCATTCCAAGATAACTTCGTTAAGTTATCTATTTCGTTGTTAAGGTCTTTCTAGCTGGATTACTCCAGAAGTCCTGGTTGGAGATAACTTTGTCTAAATGTTACTCTTTGAAAGAACCATGTTGTCATCTTACACATATGCAGGAGGCCTGAGTCCAGACATGTTTTATGGAATCTCCAAAGATTTTTCAGCACCACTGCTTATCCAATCCCAAAAATTAAACTATTGAATGTGTCTGCTTCTTTTGTGGAAGTAGAGTACGTGGAGGAAAAGGTCTTTGATGCCGAACCCCCCCAGGAACCTCTCAAAGCAGAAGCAACTCCTGAAGAACCTTCTGTTACAGAATCTAGCCCTGTGTCTGAGCCACCTGTATCTGAACCATTAGTGGAAGACGTTTCCATTGATCCTGCGCAAGGTCTTACTGAATCTTTAGCTCCTGATGTTGAGGAACTCCCACTTGTCCAACCTTTAGTAGAGGAACTGGTCCCATTGGAATCAACTGTCTCTGAACCTGTAGTTGCTGAAACTTCGTCTCCTGTTGTTAAGAGTGGTAAGCTTAATACTTCTGCATGGAGACCCAGAGATGTTTGTCTGAAAAAATGGCCTTCTGTTGGTTTTATTGTTTTGGGAATTATGGCTAATTCTTTCCCTTTTGCCTTTGCGTTGGTAAAAACCAACAGAGTCTGCTCCTGATGAGGCCATAGGAAACGTCCCAGAGTCTCCACCTGTAACCGAATGTGGTAAGAGTCTGGTTCTGACTGGATGAGAACAGACCCAATTTTTTGGTTATTTTTAAACCCTCACTTTTGATCTTTTATGTGTCTCACGGTGTGGACCTTTTGAGTTAAGTGCACTTTGTTGTTGATGGGACATTTTTTATATTTACATATTTCTCATCTTTGTGTTGCACGATATTCACCCATTACTCTGCCCAATCCCACCCTGTTTCTTTCCAGGTTTTGGCAGATAGGTGGCACCGTTCCAAAGCTAATTGCTGAGGTTAATGTGCTGAGGTCACACCGGGTTTCAAACAAATGTGTGATAATTTGTAATGATAACAGTTAAGGCTACGAACTCACACATGGGACATCTTCCTTTTGAAATTTCCTGTTTTCCTAAAAATGTCCCTTTTTCTACATTTTAGCGTCGTTTTGGAGATGGCTCATCTATGAACACATCAAACCACTTCTTCTGAATCACAGTATTCACTTTGTTTTAGCTCCTGAAGCTGCTCCTGTGGAAACAGCCCCTACTATGGGTCAGGTGCTGACACATGCACCGTATCTTCTGATCGGAGGAGGTACGGCGTCATTTGCCGCTGCAAGGTCCATTCGAGCCCGAGATCCTGGTGCGAGGGTAAGCAGCATGTTCTGTGTGTAAGCAAATAAAAAACAATGGTGCTTAGTTATTTAATATATACATGGAGAACCATCTGAATTTCTCAGATTGTGTAACATGGATATCCATCCAGATCTGTGGAGGTGGGAGATGAAATTAGTTCTGGGATGTTTAGTATAATAAGCAGTAGTGTATTAGTATGACAGCACATTATTGTAATTATTAGTGGAATTGAAATGAAATACCTGTATTTACAAATGTAGAGACATCAATCTTGGCCTAAATATTGTGACCTAATAAAACATCCCAAAAGACTCAGAGCAAATGTACTTGAGGCTACAGCTGACAAGTGTATTTTTTTATACAGGTTCTTATAGTGACAGAGGAAGAAGATCTGCCTTACATGAGGCCTCCTCTGTCTAAAGAGCTCTGGTTCGCTGATGACCCTACAGTCACAGAAAGCCTGCGCTTCAAACAGTGGAACGGCAAAGAAAGGAGGTGAGTGCACAGATCCTTAAACACTGTTCTAATATCTTTTTAGCATTCTGGTTTTTTCAACCTGTAGCAACAACTAATGCAAATGTGTTTTAGATTTTTATCTACAGTTTTTTCAGTGGTATTATGACTTGGCTGCTAAATGCTTGTCTGTTTCTCCAGTATTTATTTTCAGCCTCCCTCGTTCTACGTGAGCCCCAGTGAGCTGGAGAGGGTGGAGAACGGTGGGGTAGCTGTGCTGACAGCCAGTAAGGTATGTTACATGTCTGAACTGAGTTTAGTGTATTAAACGCAAGATATTCTGTATGAAAATGTCTTTCTTTGATATCGTTTTATAAAGAAAAACAGTTTTAAAAATCTTAACGATTTCAGCACTTAGAAAACAAGGTCCAAAGCAAAACTTTTAACTTTATTGTTAAAAAGCCAGCAAATTTTAAATCTTCATTAACTTCAGTTAACAAGTAGTTACTGGAGTACCGCAGGGCTCAGTCCTCAGACCCCTCCTCTTTTCATTATACATGTCATGGCTGGGCAACATAATTAAGGCACATGGTTTTGCTTACTATTGCTATGTTGATGACACCTCCCCTGACGACCCCTCGATCTCAAATCGGATATCCACCTGCCTCACCGACTTATCTGTTTGAATAAAGGCCTGTCGTCTTACATTAAATCTGGCAAAAACTGAATTACTTATAATCCCAGCTAAACCCTCAATCGATTATGACCTGACCCTCCAAATTGATGGCTCCACAATCTCTCCAATTTACTCGGTCCATAATCTTGGTTTCTTAATTGACCATTGTGTTAAACTTTCAGATGAGGTCATGAAAACTGTCTGTTCCAGCAGATTCATTCTGTATAACGTCGGGAAAATCAGACCTTTCCTAACCGAACAGGCTACTCAGTTGCTGGTACCGGCCCTCATCCTGTCCCGGCTCGACTATTGTAATGCTCTGCTTTCCGGCCTCCCAACTTTACCAATCAGATCTTTACAATTGGTTAAAAATTCCGTAGCCCGACTCGTGTTCAACCAACCAAAGTAAACACGTCACTCCATTACCCCCCTCTCTCCATTGCCTTCCTGTAGCTGCTTGCATTCAGTACAAGGTACTGACTGTCTTACAGGACAGTTTCTGGATCTGCCCTCTCTTACCTTCAGTCCATTTTTACTAAATACACTTGTACAACTCGTTCAATGACCACATGCAGCCAAATGTCATGAGAATACTACACTTAAATTTTAATGGAATTAATAAGTGGGAGCTGACAGGAATGATGGATATATTTTTGCATCATATTCCTCAAGTACTGGTTTTGGTTGTCCTGTAGGTGGTGCACATGGACGTTCGGGAGAATAAGATCCGGCTGAGTGACGGAAAAGAGATTTCTTATGACAAGTGTCTAATAGCTACAGGTAACAGGATGATATGCAGGTGATGAAGAGACCGTAGCTTTTTCCACACTAGGTGTTAACATGTGTTTGTTTCTGGGGATTGCAGGTGGGGTTCCCAGAAATCCTCAGGTCATTGAGAGGGCAGGTGAGGAAGTCAAGAAGAGGACGACGCTTTTCAGGAAGGTATGTTACACACTGTATGTTTATTGACGTCAGCGTTAATGTGTTTAAAGCTGGAGCAGTAGGTCCATCGGTTGCCACTGTGTAATGAAATATTTCTGGATCCTGTGTATTTTTATGATGTAGCCCTGAGTTCCCGTCTCACTAACATCATGGCCTTTATTTTTTTCTGTAATCCATCAGCAGCTCATTTTACCTCGTTGCACTCCAAGTTGATGAATCCATGTTTGTTTGCGCCTTTTCTGCAAACGTCTGCTCTTTTTTCCCCTCGCTACAGATCAAGGATTTCCGATCACTGGAGAAAGTTTCCCGTGAGCTAAAGTCCATAACAATCATCGGCGGCGGCTTTCTGGGCAGCGAGTTGGCGTGCGCTCTGGGCAGAAGATGTAAGTTCAAAGCCTATCACAGATCTGTCAGTCAGACGGCAAGAATGGGGTCAGTGCACTTTGGCTCGCGGCATAGAAACGGGGCGGGGGGGAGAGGGGGTCTGACTCAGTTTGGGAGTCCCTCGTTGTTTTGCTCGCAAATCTGAAAGTATGTCAGGCTTAAATTTGGAGTCAAAATGTGATTCTGTATTTGTATCTGTTAAGCCTCTGATCTGGGCCTGGAGGTCATCCAGATGTTCCCTGAGAAAGGAAACATGGGTAAAGTTCTGCCTGAATATCTCAGCAACTGGACCACAGAGAAAGTCAGAAAAGGTAAGAATGGGGTAGTGGGTGCTTGTGAAGTCTTTAAGACTTTTTTTTTTCATGTTACATGATAATAACAAGTCTGTTAACAGCAACCCTGAGAATGAGGATTGTTGCCTCATGTAACTGTTGTGACCTAAATGACAAACTCTTTGGCAGAGGGGGTCCAGGTCCTCACAGAAGCGGTAGTGAAGAGTGTAAGCTTCAACGATGAAAAGGTGGAGATCAAGCTGAAAGACGGGCGACTGGTGAGTCTGAGAGTCTGTTCGTTTTCAAGGTGGATCATTGGTACAGAAGTGTTTTTAAGGATATGGAGTTAGATGAAGTAGTTATGGGAGAACTGCATGTCTGTTGCCGAATCTATTAATAATTTCATTGAATTGACTCAAAACAACTCTAGTCATTAAGAAGTATCATTATAAGCTCATCTCTCGGGTAAACCTCATCAGAGTATTTACGGATTAAATGTCTGCCTGCAGTTAAAGACCGATCACATTGTGGCAGCGGTGGGTTTGGAGCCCAGCATGGAGTTGGCGAAATCTGCTGGCCTTGAGGTGGACTCTGATTTTGGCGGGTATAGAGTTAACGCTGAGCTGCAGGCTCGATCCAACATTTGGGTGGTATGTATAATGATGTTCACTGTGGTCTATCTAAGGGTCTGACACATTTATAAATAAAGATGCTTTTCCTCCAAGAGAACTGATCATTTGATTCTGTCATTTATTGTCTGATATTACAGTGCTTTTGCTATTTTAAATGGTGTGTGTGTGTGTATAGGCTGGAGACGCTGCATGTTTCTATGACATTAAGCTGGGCCGGCGGCGAGTGGAGCATCATGATCATGCAGTTGTCAGTGGCAGACTGGCTGGAGAAAATATGACCGGAGCCAAAAAACCCTACTGGCACCAGTCCATGTTCTGGTAAACATGCACACATTTTATAGCATTCCCTTCAAAAGTATTTGGACACTAAGTGTGAAGACGTGGGTTTGATTTGCTGTGTGTGTGTGTGTTACAGGAGTGACCTGGGGCCTGATGTTGGCTATGAAGCTATTGGAATTGTGGACAGCAGTCTACCCACAGTGGGAGTGTTTGCAAAAGCTACAGCCAAGGACACACCAAAAGCAGTGACCGAAGAATCAGGTATCGGACACTACGCCATTTTAAAATCTGCATATTCAACTAGATGCTTAAATCTCTGTAAGAGCTGTGTGGAACAGGGTTCTGATTAAATAACCTTAAAAATCTTTATAGAGATGAATATCACTTCTGAAGATTTAGTAATTATATAATAATAAAATATAAATCACATTTGCGCTCAGGAACAGGAATCCGGTCCGAGAGTGAAACGGAGGAAGTCGCCAGAACGCTGTCTACGAGTACAGCGACTCCAGCTTCATTCACACCACAGGAGAATTATGGAAAAGGTGTGGTGTTTTACCTGAGGGATAAAGTAGTGGTTGGAATCGTCCTGTGGAATGTCTTTAACAGGATGCCCATCGCCCGAAAGGTGAGGGTTTCAGCACTTCATTTACTATCCATCTGTTTTATTATAATTAATGACCAGCTTTACTGTGTGCTTTCTCATTCATCTCCTCGTCAGTCTTGATTATGTGACTTTAACCAAAAGGTTTAAGGGGGAGGGGCTTATTAGTTTTCTGTGGCACAATTCCCAAATGTGGGAGGGACTAGTATGTCCACATACAATATCAAGTAGTAGGTTGGAAGTTCCTAAGTGATCAGACTGCAGCTCTGTGCTGTCCCATGATGCAGCTGGAGTATAATCAGGTGATGAAGATGAGAGGGAAAAAATATAAAGTAAAGTTAGGCATAGAATTCTGTATGGTACATGTTTTGTCCTCTAAACACTGCACATTACCATGGATACAGCATTCCCTGGAAGCATGGTGGTGGCCCCATTGTAATTTGTGCTTCTTTGCGAATAATGCTTACATGTATGTTTTTTGTTGTAGATAATTAAAGATGGAGAAGAACATGCTGATCTTAATGAGGTGGCCAAGCTTTTTAACATCCATGAAGATTAAGTGCCGTTGCTCTGCCAAGTGGAGCCTGGAAAACATTGTCTCTCTCTCTCTCTCTCTCTCTCTCTCTCTCTCACACACATACACATACAACTGAACTGTTTTAGCCTTGTCCTTGAACTCTGTGACACTAGTTGTGCAGCTTCACCTCCAGGACAGGTGCTGGCACTGTCGCCGCTCCAAATGGTTTATACTTAAACATGCTGGAGTTCCTGCTGAGGTTGGAACTTTCTGTGGAATCATTCTATACCTGTTTTCTATTGAGGTCAGTAAATATTTTTGTGAAACCAATTCTTTAGTCTTTTTTTCCTAATGAAGCGGGAACCAATCAGGAGCTGCTGATGCAACACCTACACCCGCCTTGCTGTAGAACGCACCCCTCCCCAGTCAGTTCCACCGCTGTTCATAAGACCACGCATGTCTATGGATTATAGTAACCTCCACACTCTGGATTGCTTAATAATGGTGACCTCAGCTGTGAGATGTAGATTTAATCCTATCCCTGCTTTGTGTTAATGTTTCATGTCTTTGTCCTGTGACCTAAACTCAGGATGTTAAGGGCTCAACAGTGATTTCTCCTGTGATAAGGGTCTGAGGTACCATAGAACCTGAGGAGGGAGGGTGGCTTTTATTATTAATTACTTTGTTGGTCTCCTTAAGTGACAAACGCTACACATCGCTTTGATGTTCGAATCCTGTCACACGGTTGGATACTCTGCTTGCAAGACAAGTCACTAAATCAGATTGGAATAAATATTTTTAAACTCACAAGTTTTTATTTTCTTTGTGCTTCCTGTATTTTGTTTCCTCACTCCATTAACACTAAAATTCTAAATATCAGTTAAACTAACCAAATTATTAAAGAAATTAAAGCCATTAAGAACAAAATGAGGTAAATCATTGAAATTAGAAAGGGGGTGTGGTTAAAGATCTGCATAATTAAATAATATAATGGTGTTAGCATTTGGGCTCCACCCTCAGGCTCCCTGTTTTTTAGTTGGAATGTCACTGGCGTTATGCCGCCACCCGTCCCCTGACCTGGGAGCAGCAAGGGGCTTGCTTTCATGAAAAATGCATCCACCTTCAGGCTTCACACTCGACTTCTTCACTGGCTCGTGTGAACAGCATGGCCTTTTCATATGTAAGCAGTGAGGATTAAATACATTTTAATGAAATATTTCCTGTTCATTGTTTCAGACCCCTTTACTCTGTTCATTGATGATCAGGACCCCCACGAAGCTGGTGTCATTTGTGTGGTAGCTGATCCTTGACACAGCTGTAGTTTTTGAACCCCTTGGTGTCTATGCTGAACTTCTGCTGAATAATCCTGAATAAACCCATAACTTCCAGCCATCAACCTCCTGTACTGGTTGCTGTCCAGCTCTTAGTCCCAATAAACTGTCTTCTCTTTATGTTTTTTAGTTCTAGAAAATTAAACTGTAGATTTTTTTAAATACATGACTTCCAAACATTAAATGGTGTTTGGATCATCACACTTTTCCTTCTCTCTGCAAAGATTTGAGCCGTTAATCGTAATCCAGATTCCCAAAACTGCACTGTAAGTAAACCCCAAACATCCCTGTGATGGGGCGAGCAGATGAATTAGATGGACGGATGTTTGTTCTTCTTAACGATGGAAACAAATAATGCATTTTCATGCCCCCTGGCATGACCCGTCATGGCTGTTTATTCTAATACTTGTCTTAACACACATCACACGCCCTGGTGCCCACTCCCACACATCCCCACGCCTACTTCTGCTCTGGCTCCTCAGGCAAGCATGTGACCAGTGAGAGAGAGCAGAATGAGCGCATCATGCACCCCCACCCCCTAAATACACTCCAGTCATATGCAGTGACAGACAGTCCCAAAGTTGCGGGCAATTTTCTGAAGGCTGTTGTGGGTTGAGCTGCCAGTTGGGTCTGAAGCTCTTGAGCACAGATGCTGGTGTGGATTTCAGTGGCGTGTTGGCTGTGGGCGTTTCACAGGTACGGCTTTCAGTTTTATTTATACAAAAAGAATCATGAATTAATTATAGAGCATGATTTATTTAAAGTTCACTCATTATTACTTTAATGTTTGGTTATTCTTCAAGTGATGCCAGAGGAATGGAGGAAATGTGTACTTGTACCAATCCTTAAGAACAAAGATGATGTACAGAGTTGTGGCTCCTACAGGGGCATAAAGATGATGCCACACAATGAAGGTTTGGGAGGGAGTTGTGGAAGTTAGGCTTAGACAAGAGGTGAATGGGAACAGCAGTATGGTTTCATGCCAAGGAAGAGCACCACAGAAGCAAATTTTGCCCTGAGAATGCTGTTGGAGAATTATAGGGAGGGTCAAAAAAAGTTACGTGGTTTTTTAGATTTATAGAAAGCTTATAACTGGGTGCCAAAAGAGGAACTGTAATGGTGTATGAGAAAGTCTGGAGGGGCTGAGAAGTATGTTGAACTTCAGGGAAATGGGGGGAGGGGGTGGAAAGAACGTGAAGAACAACATGCATGTAAGGTGGAGTGGATGGAGGAAGGGGTCAGGAATGTTGTGTGATAACAAGGTTGCAAGAAAAGTGAAAGGTAAGATTTAGAAGAAAGTAGTAAGACCAACCTTTTTTATGGTTTGGAGACAGTGGCAATGACAAAGAGACAGGAAGCGGAGCTGAAGGTGGTGGCTGTTGCCATTTTCTTTAGGCGTGACTACATCAGAGGGACAGCAGGGGTAGAAAGATTGCAAAGTAGTGTTCAATAGTGCGGATCGAGATGGATTGGACATGTACAGAGGAGGTGTTGGAGATAAAGCTCCCAGGCAGGAGACGGAGAGGATGACCAAAAAGGGAGGTATACAGATGTGGTAAAGGAGGATATGCAGAATTGGGTTCGAGTAGACGATGCAGAGGACAGGGTGATGTGGAAAAGATTGATTTTTGACCCACAAAAAGGAAGAAAGAATTCTATTAATACCATTGATTCTGGCTCCTTATGTTCACCTGTTTACCTCCTCATTTCTTATTTCCCAATGTCTTTGTATCAGCTTCACTGATCATACAGATGAGGTTTGTAGTTCTACAGCTCAATTTTGTAGTCCATCTGTTGCTCTACATACTCTGTAAAGGGAACTTACATCTGTTCTTTGATGATCAGGCCCACTGACAGAGCAGCTGTTATTTAGGTGGGGACCTCCAGCCCATTCAACGTCAGTGGAATAAACATCAGTACCTGACCTCCATGCCCACATTTCCCCCAAGGGGCTACACATATCCCCCCCCCCCCC
>JAOUQT010000027.1:7986333-8009916 GCA_025769995.1 Xyliphius kryptos | reverse complement strand
CAACAGTGTCCTACATAATGTTTATTAAGGAACAAGTGATGCTTCCTTTGAAGATGACTCTTGAGATAGCCATGTTTAACGACTGCAAATGTGGGCCAGTACGACGTCCCGATGACCAAAGGGAAATATTAGTTAGATTAATGTGCGTATCTGCCTGGACAAACTGGTTCGTGAAGCCAAGTGTGTCACAAGATCCAGATGGAACCTCAATGAGATGAATGGTTGAAAAGTTACTCTTATTAGCCTATAAGACTTTTGCCTTTAGCCCTGCAGGCTGACCAGTGACCTGACCCAGGTGCAGTCCATATTAATGTGATGGTGGAATAGGGTGAGTGAAATATTCAAATAAAAGTAATGAGCACCCCCTCATCACACCTACCGACCTGTAGTAAAGAAAATATCACGCAATAGAAACTTGGTTTAGAAAATGAGGTTTAAGCTTGTAGGTTAAATATTCATTCAGCACAATTATTAGTTAATATTTTTGCTAATTATTTAAGGTCCTCTTTTGGGAAAGAGGTGTCGCAAAAGTCACTGAGCAGCAAGGTGAAGCCCATGTCACCTTCCGACTTCCTGGACAAGCTGATGGGAAAAACATCAGGCTACGACGCTCGCATCAGACCCAACTTCAAAGGTGCTCACTGTACAGACTTTTAACATAAACCTGTTACTAATGATTTGAAAGCTGATCATCCTTTTGTTACCTCTCTGATTATTGTAACCCACTGACCTCAGGGATTCGTTAGTCGAGCTGATCATATCTACAGCTGGTCCAGAATGTTGCTTCAGGGCTCCTGACTGGTTCCAAGAACTTTACTGGTGTTACAGCTTTGCTTGGTGTAATTCTGACCTGCTTTACTTCCATCCACCACAGTGTAGGGGCAAACCTGCTGATTTCATTCCCTTAAAATGCTTTTAGTCCATTATTACATCGTATTTCTTACTGTGAGACTAAAGAGCAAAACAAATTATGTACAGCATGTCTATAAAAAAATGTACAGCTTTTCTCTTAATCTGCCAGACTCCGCTATTTCACTGAGATACAGGTCAGGACAACCACAGCTAAGTTGTACCTCTCCCCCAGTATAGTAGTTTCAATTCTGTGAGTGATAATTTGGAATCAGCTGAATAAATCTGTAAAGTTCTCTCTCTATTTATTTAAAATTTTGGGCCGTGAAGAAGAAACTGCATTTTTGTCTCCACCGCTCCACTCTCTGACCACATCGTCTCTCCTCTCAGAGTAACCAGGACATTTTGTAATTGCCTGTCTACAGAAAGGCTGTGGTCACTGTGGTGGTACTTGATCAGGATCCGTCTCTGTCTCACTCTCTCTTATTATACATGCCTTTCTGTCTCACTGTCTCTCCTGGACCTCTCTTTGCTCATGTATCTTTCATTTCTGCTCTGAATCTCTGAGACGGCGTTGTCGGTACAACACGGTGGAACGTCCCAGCTGATCTGCTGGAAATATCACTAATGTTTTAGTGTAAAATCAATAAATGATGCTCTTTCGGGAAAAAAAAAAAAGTCTTTCAAATATTTCCGAACTTAGTCATGTGGACAATTTGAGCAGCAACTGGAGCGTATTCGTGGAGTTAGCATGGGTCAGCGCTGCGCTAATGGAGCATGAGTTTTATTTGTTCTTCCTAATACAGAGATCTGCTGAAGTTTGATTCAGTTAATTAATTAAATACTGATTTTATTTGCCACCAAATGCTAAAAACAGAAAACATTTAACGACGATAAAGACATACACTGAACTTTACTCAGTATACATAAGTACTCTGAAGCATGGTGGTGGTAGCATTACACTGTGGGCATATGTCAGTAATGTTTCAAAAGACTAATGCAGGACATTTGTTTATGCAGTGAATCTGATTAAAGTGATAAATCTTTGATTTCACGCTCTCATGTTTCTTTCAGGACCTCCTGTCAATGTGACCTGCAACATTTTTATAAACAGCTTTGGGTCTGTTACCGAGACAACTATGGTACACACACGTAATCACAGCCACAACAGACTTATTACCCTGAGTATTGATATTTAATTTAATAATTAATCATTTATTTGAACCTCACTCTAAACTTTATTCCAATGGAATGCGCCATTATTTTCAGATGTGATTTTGTGAGTGATGATCATAACCTGATCACCTCTCCACGGTTCACCTCAGGATTACAGGCTGAACGTGTTTCTGCGCCAGCAGTGGAATGACCCACGCCTGGCATATAAGGAGTACCCAGATGACTCACTGGATCTAGACCCCTCCATGCTGGACTCCATCTGGAAACCTGACCTGTTCTTTGCCAATGAAAAAGGTGCCAACTTCCACGAGGTCACCACTGATAACAAACTGCTGAGGATCTTCCAGAACGGAAATGTGCTTTACAGTATCAGGTGACTATACAGCCCACTTCTGATTATACAACCTACTGAAAGAGAGACACTGAGCAAGGGAGAGACAGCAAGCGGGAGAGAAAGACAGAGAGAGACCGGATTAGAGCGCATGACTAGTAGATAGACATACAGACAGTCACTCATGGTCCATGACCTCTGCACCCCTCAGCAGAAAGGGATCCACAGTGGAACACAGGAGCTTCCTTTTTACATTCCATATGGACCTGATCTCCTGAGTTTAGAGAGCTGACTGAATGCTCATGTGCTGGCAGTGTGTTCTCCATGTTCTCACCTGTCTGTCTCTCAGGCTGACTTTGATCCTGTCATGTCCGATGGATCTGAAGAATTTCCCCATGGACCTTCAGATCTGCACTATGCAGCTGGAGAGCTGTGAGTTATTACATTTGTCTTAAGATGAAATAAAGAACTGTTTGATCCACTGTTTGAGCATCAGAACCAACTAGAGTTTTTAACAGAAACTTTTAATACACTGTTGACACTGACCTTGATGTTACAGATTTGGGGTTGGTTCCAGTTCGTCTTACTCTGTTTTTTTTTTATTTTTAATTAATATAATAATGTTAATAGTATAATATTTAATTGTATGCAGCACAGCAACCTGTAGATCTGGCAGTTTAACACCATGTCTTCATATTAACTGCCCCACATCTCTCACTTTTATTTTTCCAGTTCTTCTAGTGTTTTTACTTCCACATTTATTATTGACTTTTAACCTGCAGTCACCCCCACACATTGATCCTGTGGGATGGAGATACAGCTGTTCTAAACAAAACTGATCCAGTTAGAACTCGCTCAGACATTGGGGTCAGAGGCAGAACCCAACGTGAACATAAACTAGACATTTATCAATCATAGCTTCTCAAAAGGATGTGGACTTCATGTTTCTACAGCTACTGTTCATCATATCAGCTCCACTGATCATACAGATGACTATGTAGTTCTACAGTTCCATTCTGTAGTCCATCGGTTGCTTTACATACTCTATTAGTCCCCTTACCTTTTTCTCTGATGACAGAACAGATATTATTAGAGTGGTGGTGCTGGTACCTGTGGATCAGACAGTGAGTTTCTGTTTCTTCATCTTTAGTCGGCTACACCATGAATGATCTGATCTTCCAGTGGCTGGAAAAGGGACCTGTGCAGGTGGCAGATGATCTGACCATGCCTCAGTTCGTCCTGAAGGAGGAGAAAGACCTGGGATACTGCACCAAGCATTATAACACCGGTACAGTGCACATACACACACACATCCAGTTCTGAAAGGTCTTGAGGACACAGAAATGCCAACAGCAGACCTGCGTTCTGACCTTTAGCATGGAGATTTGTGAAAACTTGGATTTACATTCACATGTTCAGTATGATGATCTTGCATCACTATTAACTTTCATGCTTCCATGCTTCATTTTTAAACGATTGGTTGATCTTAAGATAAAAACATTTGCATACTGCTGAATGTGCAGTATTTTCTCCGGATGAAGGAAGATTAATGAGGATGTCAGTTCTGGTCTGTAGAGTCCTTTTCTGCTGTGCTGTTGTAACATTTTGCACCTGTTTAGGAAAGTTCACCTGTATTGAGGTGAAGTTCCACCTGCAGAGGCAGATGGGGTATTACCTGATCCAGATGTACATCCCCAGCTTACTCACAGTCATCCTCTCCTGGGTCTCCTTTTGGATCAACATGGACGCCGCTCCTGCTCGAGTGGGTCTTGGCATCACCACTGTCCTCACCATGACAACACAGAGCTCCGGATCTAGGGCCTCGCTACCCAAGGTGGGTGCGGCTTAGCTTACATTAACGTAACGTGATGTGTACCTTTAACATCATCCCTTTATTCTTTTATCCTCTTACAACAACCATTTATTCGTAATAATTATTCATTTCATTTTCATCCACCAACTCCATCCATTTATCCATCATATTCATCTTGTCTCCATCCTGTCCCTGTGTGCTGTACAGTGTGTGAACAGTGTGTGAACCTTAGATGGCAATGAAGAATATGGTCTTCTGTATTGTGTTTTGCAGCAACTCAAGGACTAACTCCAAGTCACCGTTTTCTTTTAGCTGCCATCTTTTTAAATAATAGTCTTGTCACAGTGATGAGCAGGATGATGTCTGCTGTTATTACCTGATGCAGATGTGTGAACTGCTTGTGCCCTTGTTTAGTTTGTTCAGCTTTGTGTGATTTTAAATAGATTCTTGTGTGTGTCTAGGTGTCTTATGTAAAGGCAATAGATATCTGGATGGCGGTGTGTCTGCTTTTTGTGTTTGCGGCGCTGCTGGAATATGCCGCTGTAAACTTTGTTTCACGGCAACACAAAGAGTTCTTCCGACTCAGACGGCGACTGCATGAGGAGCAGCAGCAACGAGCAGTGAGTGACATCACAGAAACACTCACCACCATGATAATTGTATAATTAGTTGAATTTACCTACAGCACTATGGTTAATGTAGTTCATTATGAGGAACTCAGATTAGATGTAGCTTTGTCAAAACTGTCAACTTTACCTGCAAGCTCTGTATTCTGAGTATCAGTGTGATGTGGACGTGTTCTAAACCGCATCTACTGTTCACTACATGACTGATTTAAGAATTAAATTTGAAAAACATGATGTTCCACATTTACTGCCGGCATGTGATCATGGGATGTCTGAAAAAGTGGCCAAAGATTACAGAATTAAAAATAAATGTCTGCATAAATAATTTACTCTAACCTAAGTTGTATTTGTGTGTGCGCACATTCAGGCTTCAGGTCAGCTCGGAGGAGTGGAGACAAAAAACAAAAGCAGCGATGTTACGGGCAGCACGACATCTTCCAAGAAGGTTCCAAAGCAACCCTGCAGTGCCTGTGCACGGGTACACACACACACACACACACACACACACACACACACACACACACTCACAAACAGTACACAAGGTAAGATGTGTATCGAATCAGGTTTGCAAATAAACAGGCAAAATAATCCCAGTTATAAACAGAAGGAGAACATGTTTAACCTCCAAATTTCTCCTCTAATTTAGACATTATGGATAAAGAAGAGTGAAACACTGTCATCTTATTACTGTCTGAATGAGAGAACAAGTTTATTTTTACACTGCAACCCTAGAGCCATGCACCTGCCCCCTCACAGTGTAAGCAGCGGCCCCACTGTTTCTTTGTTAATTACCGTAGCGACAGCGTTAAGTTCATTTAATTACACTGACAGGAAATATATTTGTCCTTACAAAATCCTTATCTCGTAGTGCTGGTTTTAATTTAACACATGTGATGTCATCAGTCACAGAGCCAATCAGACACCACACTAAGCTCATGTACGCTGATGAGAGGGTGTCATGTACACCACTTCAAATATTGCATCGGCATTTCTTCCAAAATACTTCAGGTGCTCTGAGTAAGCTCCCTTAATGGTAGGGGTCACATTACAGAGGAGAGCTTCCTGATTGATGGGAATGGGGTTAAACAAAAACAGGTAATGTGGTTAATGGGTCTCTTTAAAAGGAATGCTGGTGTAACAGATAAACAGGTGGACTCTGGAGCCCCTGACTGCTTGTGTGATGTTTTATGTGCAGGAGCTGGTACAGGAACACGCAGACCTCCTGCTGGCCAGTTATAGCCTGGAAGCCCACTTGTCAGGAGACGGTCCTCTGTCCGAGACAGCCGCATTGTTCGCTTCGCTGCCTCCCGGACACTCTCTGTTTCAGATCCGGCGCAGATACATTGACCGGGCCAAGCGTATTGACACCATGTCGCGTGCCATCTTTCCCCTGAGCTTTCTCATGTTCAACGTCTTCTACTGGATCACCTACAAAGTTTTGCGCAGTGAGGATCTGCATGCCGTCATGTGACTCACACCGGGTTCCTACTAACTCACCTGCCAGCAATACAGGGAGAAGGTTATCAATGCCATCAGAGAAAGGGAACTTCTACCACTTACAGGTTGTGTTCTGAAGATCTGCTCACTTCCACTTTAACCAGTATCACATTTCTGTAACTCAAGGACACATGGTTGGATTGAAGGGTTGGCCTTGAGTTTTTTTCAAGGTTAATGATTAGGTCTAGTACACTGTAAGAAAACCTACCACTGTACAAAGTTCTATATAAATATAGACTTGATGTTTAGTTCCAGCGTAACAATATTTTTGAGCATATTGGATTTGCTATGGAATTTGAATGTTTAGGAGGGTGTCAGAGGGGTTTAAGTATTAGGGCTATGTGTTTTTCTTTTATAGAGGCTTTTAAAATCAGACTGTGTAGTTAGCAGATCTTCTGCAGAGGGAAAAGCAGCTGTACAGATGTTCTGTGGGGTTCTACACTGCATTTTTATCTGGTTATTTAAAAGGAAAAGTCTGGATCATGTGGCTCTGTCACATGGTTTCACATCAGCACCTCTCAGTGCAGACCTAAAAACACACTGACCTTAAAAAGCATCACTGACATAAATCTGTCAATCATGTTGTGAGTACTACGGCCCAGTCTCCAAAGTAACAGCACACGACTGACTCACTGATTCATTCTAGCCATCTTCTTCCCTGCAGCTGCTGAAGGAAACCTCTCTCCCAGTCTATCTTCTACAGTTCTTTAAATACAGATGGTTCAGTGCTAACCAAGGATTCAGAGCAGGTTGTGGATCCAAGGAGCCACTGGCAGCTGACTTGTCCACAACATCCCAACAAAATATTACATTGTAGGTTTTTTTCCCCAGGTGATTCACTGCAGACAGCATGTTTGTTTTTAAGTAAATTAGGTTTTTAAACATGTAAGGTGCTAACAAAAGACTTTGTTCTTAATGTTTAGATTTAGTAGCTCGTTATGCACTCTGCTCAATCCTGCTGTTTGGGTTTTTGATCCGTCTGTAAATACTGGAATATGTTGTGGAAACTTCCCTTATATCAAGGTAGAGCTGTTTAACAAGTGGACGGGTCTGTAGCTTCTGTTAATTTGACATTCTGAATTTAAATTACTATAAGACCTAACATTTTGCTATTCAACAGCTGTTTGAAGAAAAGAACTTCCAAAAAAAAATTATTACTACTATGGGATCATTTAAAATCCAGCTGGCAGTTCAGTCAGAATCCGATTACCACCGAAACAGGAATCAACAAACTTAAGTTTTGGGAACAGTTTTTATTGACAGATCAAAAACCACAAGAAAATGTCCATGGTGCAGTTTAGAACTGGATGACCTGGCCCTGTAAAACAACAAAAACTCAGGTTAGTACCACAATCTACACCATACAGGCACCCAACAAGGGTGAGAAACATTTACATTATTTAACAGATGCTTTTATTTAAAGTGACATGCAAGTCTGTTAGGAGAAACCTGTTATATTGTTGTATCCTCAAATCCTGATTATGTTTTGTTCACAACGCCTTCCACCATTTACTAAATAAATATTTTCAACCAAATTATTTTATAATTGTTATACAAGTCATTTTAGTGTTCCCTTTATTTTTTTGAGCAGTGGATATTGTGCCCATGTTTGTGTTTTGAGAAGTTTCTTTAAAAATGCTAAGGGACTAGGCCTTACGGAAAGTGTTGAAGCTCATACCACCATCATGGTGAATGATATGGAGTAAGAATTAGCCCCAATCACCAGGCAACATTCTTCACTGGAGGGTAGTGAACGAGTTGGAGTGTATTTAGAAAGATGGATTAAAGGTAAATGAGGCAGAGCTAGAGATTGTCTTGATCTGACATACGACCAGAACATCCTCTGCAAACCTCGGAGATGTTTTTGTAGCAGATCCATTTCTGAAACTTTCACAACAATCTGCCTGGCACCTTCAGCCATGAGAGCTCATCCTCATTCTGACGCTTGCTTTTGACTTCAACAGATCTTGATCTTTTCTACATCTCTAAATAGATTAAACTTCTGGCAAGTTATTCAACTTTTGCAAGTAAACAGCTGTATCTAATAAAGTGGCCGTTAAACAACGTTGTCTTCTGGACAGTCAAAATTTCCCCAAATATCTCGACATTTTTTTAGCAGTAATACATTTGTTTATACAAAAGGACCTGTATCTGAAAATAAAGCCTTGACTTGAGTCAATTTAATTCTAACTGCATAATATTCCTTTTGTGGTGAAATTCCTGTACTGTAAACCCTTAAAGCATTAACTACACCCTTAAACAACTGCTGTCTGTATTAAACCTGGAACTGTGGGGTGACCACTGACCTTTCTCTTTTTGTCTCCTCCCAGTTCAAAGTGCTTGCACCTCTTGATGGCCAGCATTCTCTTGGAGCGACAGTTGGGTTCCACACACTCCAATCTCAGCACAATCTTCTTGGTGGTTTTGGCCTGCAGACAGGTAAACATTGGTATTGATATGTGGACAGATACAGATGCCTCATACATACAGGGGAATTTAAATAGTTTCTCTCTCTGCATAGGCGAAAAGAAAGGGGCCGCCTCGATAACTTTTTCTAGTTAAATAGTTTGACTTAACTCTGTTCTGTGGAGTTCTATAGTCAGAGGTTGTAGATAATAGTTATATGGTTTATGTAAAGTTTTCATATTTATCAGATTAAGTATTACATAAATTCTGTTATCTGCTCAATGACCTGACTTCCTCTCACAGATTTAATTTAAGATTTAATTCACTGCATGATCTCAAAAGTTCTGAATGCAAACATGACTTTATACATCCTGTTTTATTGTGACCTGCTTCTTAACTTCCAAGTTTTCAAAACCTGACCTGATGTAACCTTTCAGGTGAAGCTTAAAAAGTTTTGGTTGCGATTGAAGAGTCAGTACAAATCAGTGACTTACCCAAGAGCAAATCTACTTCAAGTAATGTTAAATGGTTTTAATATTAATTAAGGTGCTTTTACACATGCATATAAATATACACACGCATCTATTACATATAGAGACCCAAACAAACCTGTTTCACCCTTTAATGCCTGAATTTCTTGTTCTTTGTGTTTTACCCTTCATTATTCAGTAATCGTCACAGCGATGAACTCTCATTAGACTTGGCCAAGAGTTTTAAGCCAGATGCCCTTCCTGACATAACACTATGGGGGGACAGACTACAGGGACGGTTTAGAGCAGCCAATTCACCCCAAATCCATGTTTTTGGACCGTGGGAGGAAACCAGAGAAAACCCACATGGACGGGGAAGAACATGAAAACTCCACCCAGATGGGGATTCAAACCAATGCTGACCACTAAGCCACCGTGCTTCCCGCCTTAATGCCTGAACAAAATGTTTTTGACTTCAAACTACAATAAAATTGATAAATTTAACAATGTTGCAAACATGTCAGCGTCAATTGTATGTCTTTAGCTTACAAATACTTGCAGGTACACAGGTAATGAACATTAAAACTACACAACTTCACGGCAACTATAAACTTTAGAATTCATGATTTTCTGCCTGTCCCTCTCGCTACAGTTTCCACTGTACTCTTGTTCAATACCCCCCTATTGGTAGGTCGACATAAGACGCCTTGTTAATTCCACTGTGCATCTAGGACATACAGAAGAAACGAAATATTGTTTCTCACTCTCCATAAACGAGAGGGGCCTCTGTCAAATTGTTCAGGTCAGACCTACACACTGTCCCCACTGCCTCCTCTTAATGAAACTACTTAGATTTAAATGGACACCAACAAAGGTCAACAGGATTCAGATTTGTGACGGGACGTTCTCCCAACACATTGTTTACAGTAAAAAGATGAAAGTGACAGTACATGCAGTATAATTTATTGAATAATTACACTGCTGAAAAGTTAATCTATTAGGCTTTTAGCACACAATACCTTTTTCCTGAAGATTGGTTTGGTCTGGCCACCATAGCCGCTCTGCTTTCTGTCGTAACGCCTCTTACCTACAACATACATATCCAGGTTCCATTAGACCATCAAACACACTCATTGACAGATCACATTATCCACAGTCCATTTAAACTACATACACCTCTAAATTTCATCAGCAGCACATGCATATACACACAATGTAAAAGTGACTGCAGTCCCGAAAATCATCCACCACCCTAATACCTGCCCTGTCCATGGTTAGAGAACAGAGTAAAGGGGTCTAACAGTACGCAGAGAAACAGATGGACTACAGAAGGCAACTGTAGAACTTAACTAATTCTAATAAGTTCATTCGCTAACAGTTTCATAACTAACAGTTTAAAGGAGTTATTAAAATTTCACATTTCCGAAATTTCTACAGCTCTAAAGTGTGTGTTGACGGTTTGAAGTGAGGTGGTGATTACCCTGAGCGTACAGAGAGTCCTTGCCCTTCTTGTACTGAGTAACTTTATGCGGCTGGTGCTTCTTGCACTTTTTGCAGTAAGTCCTGCGGGTTTTCGGCACGTTCACCTGAAGACGGACACAAACATGGCGCAGGTTAGAGAACCTTTATTATGTTCAGCTTTAAATGTTGAATACCTTCAGAACAGCACGTGTAATCATGATATGTGCAAATATGAATAATAAAAAAAACAAACATGACGTTAAGTCGGCGAACGATGGGCTAACCGTGGAGCTATGGTTTGCGCATGCTCATCGCTAAGCTAACAGACTGTTAATCACTAATAATCATAATACAATTATACTATAACGTTATTAAAACCTTAATCATACATAAACATCAGAAACAAACATCAGTTTTATGCCCGCGTCACAGGCCTGCAGCACGTAGAAGCCGCCGCCATTTACAACTTAAAACATAAGATTTAAGTCCATCCACTAAAAAATATTCCTTTAGCCGACAAACTATGGCGTCTAACATTTTTGTAGTGAGTACCGAGCTGCGTCAGTGAACCGACATTGGGAGGATTGAGGCGGATAGGATATCAAAAGTCTGAGCACAGGGATACCCACCATGGCTGCCACCGGAGCGCAGGAGCAAAGAGGGAGGAGGCGGGGCTACGCACGGGTTTATCTCCGGGTCGCGAGGAAACAGGGGCTCTCAGGCAGCAGTGCCACCTGGCGGAAGGCGAATGAAACTCCAACAAAGTAATAACAGAATTAACATTTTTCAGTTGTAGAACAGCATTCGTAACATAGCAAATTGAAATATTACAATATCTGTGCAAATCTTTGCAGATTATTTGTAACACAAACAAAATTAAATAATTAAACAAACACAAATCTAAATAAAAAAAACAAAATAACCTTAAAGCCAGAGGAGATGAGGAAATGGTTTAATACAGAAAGCTGTAGTCAACTCAACACGTTTTAGAGTTTTTAAACTTTGTGTAATACTGTACTTTGCCAAATGTATAAAAAGGTTTATAAAAAAAAACTTTTATTAGAACAAAAATGAGGGTTGTTGAAAGCATAAAAATATTGTAAATTTCAAAGGGAATGTCTTTTTCAATTTTCTTCTTTAGTTTCCAAAATAAATCAACCCAAAAGAAGTAGGTATAAACACAATAAAAAATAAATGATTGATTGTTAAAGTTCAAGCCATTTATTTATATAGTCCTTTTTACAACAGTGTGGTGTCACAAAGCAGCTTTACAGAGTTCAAAGCCTCAACCACCAAAGAGCAAACCAAAGCGACAGTGGCAAGAAAAAACTCCCTGTTAGGACGTTATTTTTCAGGAAGAAAACTTGGCAGGACCAAGGTTCAGTGGGTGGAACTCATCCCACTTGAGCGGCCCGGCAGATCACACTGTAGGACAACTATATACAGAATGTATAAAGATCTGTCCATATTTATCCATGTGTCTATATTTAACAATAGTAAAAATTATATAAACTATCTGAGTCCATTGGGTTTATCCTCCAGGACTGCAACACTGTCAATTCAACAGACATTCCTTTCCATAATCGTCGTATCCACAGTGCTTTGGCAGTGTCATAGACAAAAAAAATGGGGACACCTCAAGATGACACCTCAGAAAAACAAAAAGAGACACATTTAGAGCTAATAATTCTGTAATAAATGTAGAATGATTGACACACAGTGCAGCATGTGACTCCGGCAGAACTGATTAGAGCAGCAGAACTAAAAGGTGCAGATACTTCAGACTCTACTAAAGTCGAGAGGGCTACCTGGAATTGCATTGTTTCAGTGCCACGCCCTCTACTAATGATAAGCATGGTGAAGAGGTGAAATGCCAGCAGCGATGCCATCCCAGGCCACCAGCCTAACACAGCCAAATTTGAAATCTACACCTGTATCTAGGGAATTATTCATTCATTATCTTCCGTTTATTCCTTCATGAGGGTCGCAGGCGCTAGGCCAATACACCCAGGACATGGCGCCAACTGGGTATCTAGGAAATTAATTGTTTTATTATTGTTTTTACAGTAGCTGCAATTTTCAAAGACTTGGTCTAGCGTTAACTGGGAAGCAACCGTGAACTATTCTAATTGCAACATTTTTTATCTATTATTAATAAATAATAAAACAAGCAAAGCCCAGATCAAGTCCCTATTTATATTGGATATATAGGTAGGAATATATACACCAGTCCTTTTAAGATTTTGAATATATCATTTGTTAATTATTTTATTCATAGTGTCTATTCCTTCTAGATATATTAAAATCCATGTGCAAGTTGTCTTCAAAAAAAAACAAGTTTCTTTTTAGTAGGGTGAAAAATGCACTAGGAATAGCATTACAAATTTTTTATACTGTGGTTCTGAGCAGATTTTTCATCACAGACCTCAGAAAAAGTGTGAAAATTACAATTTTTGTAAAGTAGTTGGTGGATAAAATATATGCATTTTTCAAAAAGTTTTTCCTTTATGGGATATATGTTCATTGTTCCATAGTCAAAAAATATTAGGAGAAAAATTATGTTTCTAAATTAGTCGCCTGTTCAGAAGTGACTATTTGTGAAAAGCAGAGTTTAAATGGGAGCTGAAAGACTTTGGAGGAACATTTGAGTATAAACTTAAGACCACCAACCTTATTAAATATTACGTTCGGAATGGAATACCAAATGGATTCTTTAAGCAGTTTTTGATCCAATTTATTCTAATAATTTGGCTAAGACTTAATTTACAATTTACAAGTTAATTACAATGAGTTCTCTATTTTTGAAAACATTTTTCAATACTTCTTTTTAATAAAATTAGTTTTATTTTTCCATATGAAGTTAAACAGCCACTACTCTAAAAGGTCAGTGGTGTGACTAGAAGGACACCTAGGGACCTCTAGTGAGGAAAATAAATAAGCAGCCCTGGAAAAACCTTCAGCTTTACTAAAAAGCACTCGACCACGTAAAGAAAGATCCCTAGCTAACCAGGTATGAAGTTTTTTTTGTATCTTGTTCATAATATCAGAATGTGTAATAGATTTTTTTAAACATTAATTGAGATTAGGTCATCATTATTTAGTGAAAAAAGCTCACATTTGTTTAGATTTACGTATAAACCCGAGATTTTATTGAACGTTTGGACAGTTTTAAGAGATTTGGTAAATTCAAATTTGTTGTCTAAAAACAGAGTTGTGTCATCAGCTAGTCACCAATACATAGATAAAGCTTTGGTTCAGAAAGTAATAGGGTGCCAATTTTTTTATCAGCAGGTGATCTTTTTTTGGTTTTAGAATCAAAGTAATAATTCCTTGTTTCATACTAGGAGGCATTTCACCTGTATCAAAAGACTCTTAGAAATTTTGAAATCTTTTTCCTAAACAGTTTATAAAATTCAGAAATTAAGCCATCATTCCCTGGTGATTAATTATTTTTCAGTTTGTTGATACTCTCCTTAATTTCTTCCAATTATATTGGTTTTAAACATTCTACTTTGTAATATTTATCTGCCAAGAGAGGGTCTTTAAGAATATTGAATATTTCTGCATTATTTCGTTGAGCAGAACTGCTGTACAAATTACCAAAAATCAGCAACAAACTTTGTTAATAAAAATGTTTCAAGTTTTTTTTTTTTTTTTTTTTTTTTTTTTTTTTTTAAGACCTAAAAGTATTTACTGTTTTTATCACCAGCTTTCAGCCATTTTACCCTTGACCTGAAAATCTTTCTCATTATAAATAAGTTTAAGGTCCAATTTAGGGCATGCATCGAATTCAGTAAGAATTAGAGTAAGATAAGAAAATTAAAGGCTTTGCTGAATAGAAGAAATTTGTTACATTTTCCATCAATAAAGGCTCATGCTACACGAAAGACGACTTTCTCTCCATACTTTCGAGCCTGCTCAACCTGTGGCCAAAGTAATGCACACATCTTCTTGTCTAAATTTGTCAGGTCTTCCCCAATGTGGAGCCTGTGATCCTTCGAGATTACGAGGGTGATCCGGCGAGGGTAGTAGGTCTTCTTTCATCTCACTTTCGCTTTTTGGGTTCGATTTATTTATGACTTCACTTATGTATAGTCCACCCACAAGCCTTTTTCATTTTCTTTTTTGATACAATTGGTTAGAACTACAGATAATTAAGCACATGAATAGTCTAGCTCAGATAATTAAGCTAAGCTTAATCATCCGAGCTGTTAAAAGAGAGTTTGAAGATGAATCCCATGGAGAGAAGTTAAAGCACTGCAGAGGTTATAACTGTATCACGTCTTCAGTCATGTGAGGACCTTATGTCTATTTCTGGTACTATGCTGCCCCTTTGTGGTAGAGTATGGAGAGTTAAGGTTCTCTACATCGTTCCTTGGTTTAGAATTTATGAAAAGTTGAGGTAGTTGTCACAAAGTGATCTATTTTATCTACTGTACTCGCACACAGAGAAGTGTGTCTTTCACATTTAGCCCATTCGTGCAGTGAAACACACACTGATTAAAGTGAATACACATGCAGCTTCACAATAACTAATACTGTTACTAATAAACATCTTTATTTCACATTGCACCACAGTGGAAATGCCTGCTATGATTCGGTTTAGTCGTGTATATATATGAGGTTGTCTGCTCACCCAAAGGCCATGGCTAATATTAGCATCAGCAGTTTACTGGAATTTGGCTCTCACGTTACTTCATTGAGTAACACCATGTTCTCCTGAACACTCACACTTACTTAACGACGTGTCTACATTAATAAGGATTTTTTATATGTATGTGGCCACAATCCTGTTTCCGTGAAAGCTTATAAGTGCCTTACTTTTATTAAAATAATGAACAAACTGTGGAACACTTGCTTGTCTTTCCCCTAGACTATACCATGAACCTTGTAGTTTTATAATCACAGATTGTAGTCCATTTGTTTCTTTATTCTTATTGACAGAACACAATATAACTTACAGTCCATTTAAACATAAAGGCTACACAAACCTACAAACACCTGCCGATTTCACCAGCTACATTTATTACTTTAGTGGATACAGGGTTTAACCTCCAGCAGCACACACAATAATATATCTGCACCACCATGTCAGTGTGACTGCAGTAGAATCATACGCCACTAATAATACCTGCTCTATCCATGGTCCTGGTCATCAAAGAACATGTAGAGAAACTACAGAACATAATTGTAGAACTACTATAGACCATCTATATGGTTCTTATAAAATAGAAAATGTAAAAATACAGTTGCAAGAAAAAGTTTGTGAACCCTTTTGGTAACTTGGATTTCTGCATAAATTGGCCATTAAATGTGTTCTGATCTTCATCTAAGTAACAACAATGGACAAACACAGTTTCCTTGAACTAATACCACACAAAAAATTATGTTTTCATGGTTTTATTGAACACAACATGTAAACATTCACAGTGTAGGGTGGAAAAAGTATGTGAACCCCTAGGCTAACAATTTTTCTAAGAGCTAATTGGACCAAGGAGTCAGACAACCTGGAATCCAATTAATGTGATGAGCTTGGATATGTTGGTTAAAGCTGCCTCGCCCTATAAAAAAAACACACACCAGTTTTGAGTTTGCTATTCTTAAGAAACATTGCTTGATGTGAATAATGCTGTGCATAAAAGAGCTCTCAAATGCTCTACGTTCAAAAATTGGTAACTGGTATGAAGCTGGAAAAAGTTACAAAAGTATCTCTAAAAACCTTGCTGTTCAGGAGTCTATGGTAAGACAGATGGTCTACAAATGGAGAACGTTCAGCACAGTTGCTGCTCTCCCTAGGCGTGGCCATCCTGTAAAGATGACTCAAGAGCACAGCGCAGAATGATCAATGAGGTGAGGAAGAATGTCAGAGTGTCAGCTAGAGACTTACAGAAATCTCTGGCACATGCTAACATTTTTGTTGACAAATCTACAATACGTGAAACATTAAACAAGAATGGAGTTAATGGGAGGACACCAAAGAGGAAGCCAATGCTGTCCAAAAATACATTGCTGCACATTTAAAGTTTGCAAAAGAGCACCTGGATGTTTCACAGAACTACTGGCAAAATATTATGTGGACAGATGAAACCAAAATTTAGTTGTTTGGAAAGAACACACAACGGTATGTGTGACACAGCATCATCAAAGTCCCATCCCAAATGTAAAATATGGTGAAGGGGGCATCATGGTTTGGGGTTGCTTTGTTGCCGCAGGGCCTCACCGGATTGCCATCATCAATGGAAAAAGTAATTAATAAGTTTACCAAGACATTTTGTAAAAAAAACTTAAGAGCATCTTTCTGCCAACTGAAGCTCAGCAGAGGATAGATAACAGGATAACGAACCAAAACATAAAAATAAATTATCAGCCCAATGGCTTCAACAGAAGAAACTATGCCCCCTGAAGTCCTGACCTCAACCTCAAAATTGAGATGCTGTGACATGACCTCAAGCGAGCACAAAATTTTTTATGACCGTTGTGCAGGTCTGATCTGCAGCTATTGGAAATGTTTGGTTGTGGTTATTGCTGGCAAAAGAGGGTCAACGGGTTATTAAATCCAAAGGTTCACATACTTTTTCCACCTTGCACTGTGAATAGATGTTGTGTTCAATAAAACCATGCACATGTCATTAACACATTAATGACCAATTTATGCATAAATCCAAGTAATTACAATGGGTTCACATGCTTTTTCTTGCAACTGTAAGGATGTGTATCTAATTTTTATTATTTTATTTTAATGTTTATTAAGTTTGTATTAATATAATAATATTATACACCTGACTGAGTAACTGTTATTGAATATGACCCTTAACTGCAATTTCTCCTTGCTGGTACAAATGGCTTGTATTCCAAAAATACCAGTTTGGCTGCCAATGACACTGTTTTGCTTGACTTCTTGCACCTGTTAGCTATGGTAATACCACCTGAGTAGGCGTGACCATTTTATTGGTCATGTCTTGTAATTGTTTTTGATTGATTTTTAGGAAAGTCAAAAACTTGTAAAGTACTAAAGCCCTTGAACCTGTCACCCAGTGAGGCAACTCCACTATGAATTCCTTCCACTGTGAAAAAATTATACACCCAATGAGTGATGTGTGCAGAGGTAAGATACACACTTTTGAAATTGCCATACACTGAACAGTGCCAGAGCAGCTGCACCTACATCAGTTGTCTAAACACAGACCCCTGGACCGTTCTGTTCTCAACATTAGTCCCATTAACTTCAACCTGATTTTTGAGATTGTATCCTAAAAAAACATATTGTATGTTCATCAACCGCAAAAGACGATAAACAGACTTTGTTTTATCGCTTTGTTAGCTTTAAATTGAGTTTAACCTGCTTTATTGGACTACATTTTGAAATGTTGGCTCCTCCTCCTGCATAGTGACCTGTGGTGCTTTTACTCCCCACACCAAGTCACATGTCAGTATCTTATAAATTGAGTGCAACACCTGCTTCCTTGTAGAACATGCAGCATTGTACAGCAAAGATCTAGTTACACTTAACTTCCAGTGCTGGACTTTATTATGCAACATGTTCACTCAACTTTTGAGCAACAGATCATCACAAAGTCTCTGTGCATCTTTGGTGGGGCATCAGTCCATAGCACACAGTCTCTTCTGTCATGTCATGTTTAATGATGTTAATTGTTCTTTTCTTCAATTCGAAATTCATCTGACTTCAGAACCTCTTCAGATCATACAGAATTTGTTAGTACTCTGTCCCCACAAAGCAGCTGTTGGATGATTCTCGGCACAGCAGTGACACAGACATGGTGGTGTCTGTTGTGCTGGTTCCAGTGGATCAGACACAGCAGTGCTGCTGGAGTTTAAACCAAATATCCACTGACTGTATACCAAAGATTGTAAACTAGGCCCTTTAATCCAACATTATTGTCTGACCTTACAAATTATCTTCTAAATTAAATTAAAAGGCAGACATGGTGTAGAAAGTCCTCCCAGAAGAGTAAAACCTGTTATAGTTACCTGTTATAGTAATGGGGAACTAACCTATGTGGTCATAAACGCTCCTGTAAATGTAATGAGTAGGAGTCCTCATACGTCCTGCATAAATAAATCGTTATTAAATTGGGCTAATAATAAGGTTTCTAAATAAGTCTTTTTAGTAATGTATAATTTAATGTTCTTTCCTGTGTTGTTGGTGCTATACATTCTTAAGCTGATGGTATTGATAGAAAGATGGCGGTCTCTCTATATGCTCTCACACTGGTGGAAATCTCATAGAAGATGTTAATGCAAAATCTGTTCAGAACAGTTATTATATTTTATGTTATTATAAAAAAACTCTTGTTCTTTCTTTTTAAAGGATCTTGCTTTATGTGATCAGTGGTTACAGTCTCATGGCAAAACACTCACTCAGCTGTTTTAGTCAAGGCGACTCCCCCCATCTCAATGTGTCAGGCTGGTGGATACCTATCTTCAGGGGGGAGGAGGGGTTCGGCAGTAGAGGGGCAGAACACAGCTGACACCCCATTTTGTATGACGGAAATGTAACAGCCTTTATGTAAGCTAAACTAGGCATCAGAAATGGGCCTCCTCCAATCACAGTCCAGTTAGCTCTAAAATGGACTGCAGGGGCTGGAGGTATATAAAGCTGAAGCAAGCCCTTCTCCACTGGGTGACCCCTATTTCGGCTTTGGTGAACAGGAACTGATCCCAAGGACTGTTGCCTCCAGTGTTGGCTCGTGTGCAGGTATAAAAATCTACATAACACACACTCTTCCTGACAAACAGTGTTGGAAATGTGATTTTTCTTATTGTCCTGCAAAACCCTGTGGGAGGTTGAAGTAATTGGTGACTTAAAAAGCATGTTGTTTTTCATATGTAGATGCTGTGCAGATTAAAGCAACATCCTGGATTACTCTCTAATTCGTTACACCAACTTAAAATTTTGCATAAATGCATTTAAATTACTTGTGGTTTCATTAAACATGTAGGGAGGTTTGAGTTTTACACGTTCCTGTTGGTTAAGTGTTCAGATGTGCTAGATGCTACAGAGTAATGTGCAATAAACCAGGGATCAGATTTTATGTGGTCGCGGAGATGTTTGATTTATCCATAAATGCATAAAAGGTAAATATAGAGTCCAGTGACTTGCTGCTGCGACCACCAGTATGTCTCCTTTAGGCACAGACCACTAACATCTAAATTTAGACCCTCATCACGTCTGTCATAAGTCAAAGGTTTGTGAGGATTCTGTCCCTCTGCTGGTGAGAGGGTTATATCAGGAGAGCAGAACTCCAGTTTGAGAATGATTTTTTAAATTACTGGACAGGTTGTTTTGCAAAACTTGACTTGTCCACCCCAACCTAAAATGTCTGATTATAGTAATTAGTTCCTAGTGGTGTAGAGGACACAAAGTGCTGGCAAGGTTTTTCAGAAGGAAATTTTGAATCTGCTTAATAAATAACGGTCTACGAAATTATTACGGATCAGCCGACAACCAAAATCCAGCAAGTGAGAATTTGTATAAACCAAAGCAATGAAGTCTTGTACCTGGCACATGTCAATGAGAACTATGGTGTTAAATCCTAATAACAAGTCTTTTGTCAATTTGATAATGAGGTTAAATATTGGCAAAGGAACCGAGTCATTGGTCTTTGGCTGCAGAAAGCTATAAGCTGTTCAACTGGCAAGAATGAAGGTAATGTGAGAGATGTGAGGGGGCTGTACTTCAAAAATAAACGTTTCTACATATAGAAGGAGCCCTCCCTTTTCCACCAGCTTCAGACACATGATACGACAGCTGAGAAGTGAGAGTCCAGCAAGTAACTAAGCTCACCAGAGGATTTCAGACCACTGTAATGTGTGCAGCAATTGGATTGAATGTTGTGCTTTTAGTATTTTTCAAAACCTGCCATGAAAGGACAGTTAAATTGCTTTAGTGCCAAAAGTATTTGGACACCCCTTCCCCTTGTGCTACAGAACACAGATATTTAAATACTGTCTTTAAACAACAAATAATGATCTACGCAAAATTACTGACTTCGAGTCAAAAGACAACAAACTTTATTTTAACTTTTAGCAAAAACTTTATTAAATGGGTGTCCTGTGCTTTTCCAGTGGTCGTATAATGTAAACTGCTTCAGCTCATTAAGGTCCTAATCCAAAGAAGCCATGACACATTATTCCTCTTAACCTCCTTAACAGTGTCAGAAACGCAATCATGCCTTTCGGAAACACCCACAACAATTTTAAGCTGAACTTCTCAGTGGATGAGGAGTATCCTGACCTCAGCAAGCACAACAACCACATGGCAAAGGTGCTGACCAAGGAGATGTACGGCAAGCTGAGAGACAAGCAGACTCCCACTGGTTTCACTTTGGATGATGTCATCCAGACCGGTGTGGACAATCCAGGTAGGAAGTAATTCAACTTCCATACTTCCATATAATGTTCCACCTGGGTCTATCCCATTACCAACAACATCCATTCGTGGACATCTTTCAGGCCACCCCTTCATCATGACCGTTGGCTGTGTTGCTGGTGATGAGGAATCCTATGAGGTGTTTAAGGACCTCCTCGACCCAGTCATTTCCGACCGTCATGGTGGATACAAGGCCACTGACAAGCACAAGACCGACCTGAACTTTGAGAACCTTAAGGTGAGGTTTATATGGTACAATAATGAGACAACACTAAGAGAATGAGTATAATGTCCATCAGCTAATGTGATTGTATATTGCAGTAAATGCATTTAAGTTCATACTTTTTATATATACAGTATTAAGATAATTTACATAAATGTAAAAGCTCATTGTTATATGTAAAAATCAAAAAAGTGAAAAATACTTCAATATTGGCAGCAGCTTAGTTGTAATTGAAACATCAACCTTTTGTAGCTGCGAAGTAGAGACCATTACGAAAAGCACCCCAACCTGCAACATAAAAGAAAATATTTGAATGAATTAACCAACATGGTTAAAAAGCAATTGTTCCTTTGTCATCACTTTCTTTCCAGGGTGGTGATGACCTGGACCCCAACTATGTGCTGAGCAGTCGTGTGCGTACTGGCCGCAGCATTAAGGGTTACGCTCTTCCCCCCCACAACAGCCGTGCTGAGCGCAGGGCTGTGGAAAAGCTGTCCGTTGAAGGTGAGAAAACAAATCAAGCTTAGTTACAGCTCCTGTGTTTAATGTTGCTTCCAGATTACTTGACCTTGATTCCTGACTGAATTCATCTCAATGCTTTTTAGCTCTGAACAGCCTGGACGGTGAGTTCAAGGGCAAATACTATCCCCTGAAGGCCATGACCGACGCTGAGCAGGAGCAGCTGATTGCTGACCACTTCCTCTTTGACAAGCCTGTGTCCCCCCTGCTGCTGGCCGCTGGTATGGCTCGTGACTGGCCTGATGCAAGAGGCATCTGGTGAGTTTTTAGAGCATTGAAGTGAAGGAATTGAGTTCTTGATTTACCTGTAAAAAGTGAAGACTGGAAATTTCTTTACAATCTTTTCTCCTCCTCCAGGCACAATGAGAACAAGACCTTCCTGGTCTGGGTGAACGAGGAGGATCATCTTCGTGTCATTTCCATGCAGAAGGGAGGAAACATGAAGGAGGTCTTCAGGCGCTTCTGTGTTGGTCTTAACAAGGTACCAACAGAAAAAAGGCTGCTTGCTCGTGTACAGGGTGTTGATTAGTAATAAATCATGAGAGGATGTGATTATTATATGATTTTAGAAACCTGTGTTCATCAATGGCAGAACTGTGTGTATCACTATTAGAGAACCAGAACCACCTGTTATAATCTCATTGCATTCTTAGATTGAGGAGACCTTCAAAAAGCACAACCACGGTTTCATGTGGAACGAGCACCTGGGATATGTCCTTACCTGCCCCTCCAATCTTGGAACTGGCCTGCGTGGTGGTGTCCATGTCAAACTGCCCAAACTTAGCCAGCACCCCAAATTCGAGGAGATCCTGACCAGACTGCGTCTGCAGAAGCGTGGAACCGGTGTGTAGAGAACTGCTGTACCTTATCATTAGCACTGTTCAGTAACTTCCATCCACAGATCTATCGTCTGACTTGGTTTGTGCTCCTCAGGTGGTGTGGACACTGCTTCCGTGGGTGGAGTGTTCGACATTTCTAACGCTGACCGTATCGGCTCTTCCGAGGTGCAGCAGGTGCAGTGCGTGGTGGATGGTGTCAAGCTGATGGTTGAGATGGAGAAAAAGCTGGAGAAAGGCGAAGCCATTGACAGCATGATTCCCGCCCAGAAGTAAAGATGGAGACTGTTTCCTGCCTGGATTCCTTCCTCCTTTTTTTATTTTACATCCATCCGTTAGTCAGGCAGCAGGTGGCAAACCAAGAGACTGCTTAAATTGCTTTCTATATTTTTTTGGCGTCCACTGTTCGGTTGGTGTCATCCTGGGATCAGATTCCTGGCGTAGGTGCAGAAACCTGGCGCCTTATTTTCACCTTATTTGGAACTTTGGTTGTAAAAAGTTAATCGGGCAAATTGTTATTCAATAAAGACTGTACCCCATGAAACATGTCTTAGAGTCTTGTCTTCTAAACTACACACTGGTGTAGCACTTTGTACTGTATCAGCTCAGTACAGCCTGAAACACAGACATGTTCCGACTGCAGGAGTTTTAATTAACCCCAGTTCTAAGCAGTTATAACAGCTTTCACTCTTTTGAAAAGGATTTCTACAAGATTTTGGGGTGTGTCTTTTTACTGCAATCTATCGTAGTGCTAGATTTGCACTACACCTAGTATGGGTCACTAGTCTGTACCATTGACACACACTAGCAGTAGTTTAGTTTCTGTATTTCAGCTGACATTCATTTGATTGTGAGAAGAAACTGGAACTTCTGAATGAGAACCACATACAGAAAAGCTTTGATCCACCCATTACAAACGTAAAGATGCTTCCGAAACATCAAAAAAAAAAAACCCACACCCTGGACAATCCCAACATCAGTGAAGT
>JAOUQT010000027.1:7939481-7951525 GCA_025769995.1 Xyliphius kryptos | reverse complement strand
ATCTAAAACTTAGGACCATTTTGTGCTGATGCATCACACAATTCAGATAATAAAAAATAGGTAGTAATCGAATGGGGATGAATACTTTTGCAAGGCACTGTATATATTTAGAATGATATATTTTATAAAAAAATAAAGTTTAGGGTCAGTGTAGTTTAGCAAGTTTAACCTGCATGAAAATAAAAATGATTATTCCTTAATACTTGGAAACCTACAGTCTGATTGCCTGAATAAGAAGGACAGGGGAGCTGGAGTTATTTTGCATTTAGTAGTTCCAGCAGATAACACTGGGTCATTAAGTGATACCTTGGTGCAGGCCACCAGCTGTGATGTGGAGAGAGCGCACTGCGTGGCCGCTGTGATCACACGGTTCTGTAGTGCCGTATCCTCGGCCACCTGGGCTACATTCTTCGCCTTCAGGACCAGCAGTGCAGCGGCGTTGGCTACCGCCTTGGCCAGGTTCATCATGATGTCCTGAAATAGTGAACAGTGGAGATAAACATGTATAGTATGGTTCTGCTGAGTAACCACAACAATTGCACCTCAATTCATTTGGCAAAAACCTCTATATATTGAATTTCCGTGACGCACAAACAATAATACGTGAAAAAAAAACAACCTTAAAAGCAGTGTAAAGCAATAAAAAGTCTCATTTCTCTATCGAACAATTAAATTAATTAATAAAAAAAATTAAAATAAAACGACCTGCCTATGTATTATACCAACTGTTAAGGTTGGTGGAGGAAGGATAATTTCAAAGGGTTGTTTGACAGGGACAGTCAACATGGTGGCGTAGTGGTTAACGTCCACCTCTCAGTGCAGGGGATCCAGGTTCGATTCCTGATTTGAGTGGCATTTGCATGTCCTCCATGTGTCCATGGGGGTTTCCTCCAGGTTCTCCAGTTTCCTCCCACAGTCCAAAAACATGGATTAAAGGTAAATTGGATATTCTAAATTGCCCCTTTATACAGTATTTGATTTAACTTTAAAAGTTTTAATACAAAAAATTCATGAAGACGTCTTATAATTGTATGCCAGCTTTATTTTAGCAGTGACAGAGAATATCAAAAGAAAAACAGAATATTACATGAAATAAGAAATAAAAATAAGTTACATCTTATTGAAGAACTGAAGTATTTGACCCCTTTGGAAATCATCATGTAATACTTGGTGGCAAAACCATTGTTGGCAGGGACAGCAGTCAGACGTTTCTTGTAGAATTTTATAAGATTTGCACACACTTCAGGAGTAAATTACCCCACTCCTCTCTGCAGATCATCTCCAAATCCTTAAGGTTTTTAGGCATGTTTTTGTAAACGTGACGCTTTAGCTCTCTTCATAGTTTTCTTTGGGATTGAGGTCAGGAGACCGGCTAGGCCACTCCATAACCTTCATATGCTTCTTGTGGAGCCACTCGTTTCTTTGGCTGTATGTTTTGGGTCGTTGTCATGCTGGAAGACCCATCCATGACCCATTTTCAGTGCCCCGGCGGAGGCAAGGTGGTCACCCAGGATTTTGTGAGACATGGCCCCGTTCATCTTCCTGTCGAGGTGATGAAATTGGCCTGTGCCCTTAGAAGAAAAACACCCCCAAAGCTTGGTGGTGGGAATGGTGTGCTTAGGGTCATATTCTTTTTCTTCCTCCAAACACGTCGAGTTGAATTGAGGCCAAAGAGCTCAATGTTGGTCTCATCTGACCACAGCACCTTCTACCAGTCTGTCTTGGAGTCATTAATATGTTCATTGGCAAACTTCAGGTGGGTCAGGACATGAACCTTCGTCAGCAGCAGAACGTTGCACTGACAGTAATGTGGTGCTTCTTCCACTTGGACAGCTTTTCAGTCTTGCCCATTGGGGAGATGTTGGAGTGTCATTGAATCTGATGTCAGGTGACCTTTTATACACGTGACAATTTGGGACAGGTGTCTCTCATGAAGGTAAAGACTTTACTGAGATTAGGTTGTCATTCATTAGTCATTCAGCCAACAAGAGTCTTGGTTTTGGGGTTCAAATACTTATTTCCCTCAATGAAATGCAAATCATTTTATTTAAATATTATTTAATTTCTAGATTTTCTTTTCTATTCCATCTCAATGTTAAAATGAAGTTACCAAAAGAAAAAAAAAACAAAAAAATGAAGCCTTATCACCTGAACGAGCATGGGAAACCCACCTCATATGAATCTTTTATAGAATTAAGTGAACAAATGAACGAACAAATGAATGAGTGCCTTCAACATTGCAAGAACAGTCTGGGGAAGGCCCAAGCATCATTGTTTCTATTACTGCAAAAAAGCTGTAAATCAACAATGTTATAAAAATGTTCCTCTTTCGTCAACAGGAAAAAAAACTGAATTATTAAAAAGAAGAGTAACAGAGCCGTGTAGCTGGAAATTCTTGAAACGGATCTGTGGCCATCTGCCATGATAATGATAAACGGCTGGAGCTTCCAGCAGCAACACAATCCAAAACATACTGCAAAGGAAACTCTCAACTGGTTCCATAGGAAGAACAAAGTTGTTAAAATGTCTGAGCCAATTACAGAACAAAACCCAACAGAAGGATAAACCGAAAATGACTCCCCAGCGACTCCTTGAATCTTCAGGCTAGAAGAAGGAAAATCCTTCTAAACAGTATGAGAAATTCAAGAGCCTTTCTGTAGAAAGTGTTTTCACTGTGTTATTGAATATCTTGCAGTTAGTGCCCTCTGTATTTTCTCAACATCATCATTCCCGTTTATTGCACAGAAATGTTTAGGGATCACAACAGGGTTTTTTGGCTTAATACTTTGCGTTGGCAGTAACATCACAGTACATCATTTTGTCGAAGCATTTTTATCAAAGCAACTTGCGTTTCCTAACTTGATGACTGGGTTTAGAGCATCAGATCAACCAGCAGTATCTCTTGAGCAGTTCGGGTTAAAGGCCTTGCTCAGGAGCCCACATTGGAAACGGTTTGGTGGATTTGTGTTTTAAACTTCAAAAGCCCTTCAAAGTTTATTTGCTGAACACTTACATTCATTTATATCTAAACACTTTCATAAATTTTTTTCCTAACAAATCAGAAGACTTTATTGATCCCCGGTGGAAATCGCAGAAAAAAATGCAAAAAAAAGTAAACTAAAACTAAAAGTAAATTAACTTGAACTTGTCTTGCTCAGTTTTTGTTGCATTTTAACCCAATGAAGCAGGTAGATCTTGTTATTTATATTTAACTTAAAATTAGATCACATTAGAAAATGTATAATTCCGGTCCTTAAATCTGATTGGCTGAGCTGTTGACAATAATCCAGACCTCTGATCGCTTTACATTCGTTTCATTGCGTGACATCCATCCATCCTCTTCCGCCTGATGGTCTACCGGGGGAGGGGGGGTTCCCCCATGCCCATCCAGGGGAGAACGTTTCAGGCGCTGGGCAGATACACCCAGGACAGGGCACCAATCTATCTCTGGGCACACACTCACTCACACAGACTATAAGGGCAATTTAGAGCAGTCAATTTACCTTGAATCCAAGTTTTTGGACTGTGGGAGGAAACCGGAGAACCCGGAGGAAACCCATGCAGACACGGGGAGAACATGGAAACTCCACCCAGATTGGGTGGCATAAGAACATGCCATAAGACTTCATAACACAAAGTGGCTTAATGCATTATAAATGATATATTTTAACTGTTCAAAACTTCCAAAGAATCAAAAGTTTATATAAGCACATTATAATGCATTATGTCACTTTGTGTTATAAAACTTTGTCAAACTGTTTTGTTATTTATGACTGTGATTATGAACATCTATGTACATTAGCAAAGGCTTATGACACGTTATAAATCGTTATGAATGCCGGATTCATAGAAAGCGTTACCAAAACGTATGATCGATTAAAAGAAAAACAGTTCCCTCCGACTGGTTCAGATAAATGTTTTCTTTCCACAAAATTATGAAATATAAAGTTGGTTTCTTAATGAGCTGCGCCTCCAATCACCTGCTAAACTGTAGGTACTAGTTTTGATCTCTTAAGTAGGCTTTTTGTGTAAGCCAGCCATCTCGGATGCGTAACATCTTGCGTATCACACACGTCGTTAACTGTAAAGGTTTTAGCTTACAATAAAAAAAACTACGTTCCATGTTGGACATAATCTTGATTTATTTTCGTTGCTTATAAACAGCTGACTCTCTGCTTTCCAACATTTTTCCTTACTCAGCTTGATCTTATGATTCTGTTCCAGTTGAATCATGGGATGTCACAGTGTGCGGTGGATGCTTACTTCAAAATGGCTTCCGATTCAGTAGGCGATCCAGGGAATTTTCCCTACTACTAGATGCATACTGCTTATTCGGACATACTTGTCTTTGCCAAAAGCTTTTGCCTAATATTTTTTAGGCAGTAGGTGATTTTGGATGCATTCATGGTTTGTAATTTCATTTGCAAATTATCAATTTTTACCATTAAATGTCGTTCAAACCTTAAGAACATCAAACAGGGAAATGCTATTTTGGGGTAAAGCGTTGCAAGTTAGTTATAAAAGCACATGGTCTATGAAATATTTAGTTGTCCAGTTTGCTGCAAAATGAAGTGTTTACTCGATTTAAAAAATATATCCAATTAGGAAAGCAAGCAAATTCATGGGTAAAACTAAAATACGTCTGCTAATGTTTGCAAATGATTTAATCGTTGGCCTCATTAGCTTCGCAGCTCCAAAGCCAAATAAAACAACACATTCTGGACACCAAATAAGGACCAATTGTTTAAAGACATGCCATAAACACTAAAAGAAAACAAAATCTCTGCAAAATAGTGGCTACTTCCTTTCGCAGTTGTGACTAACCTGTGACTAAGGTTTTTAAAAAAGCCAAAATGTCAGAAATACAGGGGCTGGACAATGAAAGAAACACCTGTCATTTTGGGAGGTGTCATGGCTAAATTGGACCCCTGGTGGTCAATCTTCATTAATTGCACATTGCACCAGTAAGAGCAGAGGGTAAAGGTTCAATAAGCAGGGTAAGAGCACAGTTTTGCTCCATAATGTGTGACATACCAGAGTTCTCACCAGATCTAAAAATTATTCAGCCACTTTGGGGGGTTTTGGAGGAGCGAGTCAGGAAACGCCAATTGATGCTGTATTGACCGCAAAAGGAGGTGCTACACCATACTAATAAATGATTGTGGTCTAAACCAGGTGTTAAAGTTTCATTGTCCAACCCCGGTATTTTGTACTTTAACCTAATCTTATCGATTCCGTAATACTGAAAGTTTTTGAATTGTAGTCTCTTTTTTTTTTTTTTTTGAAAAGTTGTCTCTTAAAGTAGGAAGCGGTTTGCTACTTACAAAGTTTTTAGATTAAAAAAGCAGGTTTTTCTCTCTCGTAATATTCAGGCCAAAGAGTTAGTGACGGTTAGTTAACATTTAGTTGTGTGTTATGCATTAACCACTTTTTTTAAAACCATGTGTTGAAATATCCTAAAGTTTAGTGACATTGCAAACCAATTTGACTATATTATCTGTTCTCTGGTCCAAAGTGATGCTCTATCTTGTGAGGTTCTTAAATGATGTTTGTATTGTTGTTCTAAAATGTCAAACTTGATCTAATCAATCATTTGGAGCTCTACAAACTGGACCAGTTTTTCCTGCAAACAAAAAAATAATAATTAAGGGTTGAATTGTCCACTTCAGATGACCAGATTTGCTTTATCAATTGCTTTTTGGCCAGCAACCCTACTGTAAAACTACTGTACTGCTGCCACCGCCCGGTGAAATAAAGAATTACAGCCCACTAATGGAAACATCCCGAAAACCGCCTATCAATTAAAAAATACACAGCGAAGTTTAAACACATCTACACTAAACGTTTTATTTGTTGTAATGACTTTTAAGTACTTAACCTTTAATACCTTTAATATTCGGTGCTCGAATTAGGCTAACTGACTAGCCTGCGCAATGCAAGTCCAGTAAACATCAGAATGTTGTTTTAAGATCAAACTAATCATTATTCCAGGTTGTAATTGTTTTGAATTCTTTAAAAACGTCAAAAGTTGACAAAAGCCAGTTACAAATGAATTCTGCTAAAAAAAATTGGTCTTAATCAGTACAGAACGAGCCACAGGCCTTCAAATGGCTAAGAACTTTGTGTAGATGCTAGCCTGAAATTGTTTCGTTTGTGAAAGAATAATAAAAGCGGACAGTCACACACACACACACTCACACCAACACATAATACCACGCACACTCTGCACCTTGTAAAACTCATCTTTGTTGAATGTGTTGTGTTACAGCTAAAGACTTATGGACATGTCGTACTGAAAGTTAGCCGCGTAGTTGAATCTGTATGTGTATTCCCATTGACTGTATCCCTTAGACTATCCCGGTAAAATCATTTGTGTAAGGATTCTACTCTGAGGCGCAGAGAGGCGTTAGCTGTAGGCACATGCTGCTCTTTGACATCTTCATCCTTCGATTGTAAAACAATTAGTGAATCGGAGTTAGGGTGTCTGTGTTGCGCTAAAAAAGCCGTTGTATATATCTATACATATATATAAATATATATATATTTGTATATATACTAGTAAATATGACTTCTGCAGTGAGTTAAGCGAAATTTTTATTAATCGACGGAAATGTAACAAACTAAAATGTATTACTTGTTTGAATTATTCCCGGCCGAAGTGGTTTCACAAATCAAAGTGCTGATCCACACATTCACGTAGCCTTCGTAGACCCACAGTGTTCACTTGTGCACACAGACGGGCAAGAAGAATGCGTTCTTGCCAAAACGACAAGGTCTTGTTTCATTTTTTTAAAAAACAAAGACGCTCTTAAGCGATTACTGCTCTAATTCTGAGATTTGCTTTTTTTTTTTTGTTTTTTGCTCCGAAACCGCTAAGAAGCGCCTATGTAGGGTGCTCTGAATGTGTGTTCCCAATGCTCTGTGCTTGGTGGGGTCAAGCTCTGGCTTTTTTTTCTATCTCTGCAATGTCTTTTTAATGTCTTACCATTTGTTGTGAATATTTTGTATGTTTTTAAGCTTGACAGCAGAGAATTATTCCAGACATGCTCCATATATGAGGCTCTTTGATCGCGAATGATGGGAATGGGAGAGATTTACGCACCATGTATTGGACGAAACATTACAGGAGCCTTACGCTTTTCAATATGTATGTTGGCAAATTGCAAAAATTCTGCTATTAACTGGTTGTCATTTGCCTGTTTTCCGAAATCAGTCTGTTGAACTGTATCTACACCTATATCTCTCACACCGCCCTTCTCGTAAACACTTTTTAATGTAAAAACAAATCACCTCCTGTTATACAGTTTCCATGCCCTTAAAAAAGCGGGGGGAAAGCTTAACATGATTTAATGTATGATTAAAAAAAAAAAAGATGCACATCAATAGTGCATGGCATACAGTTATAACAAAAAGACAGGATTTGGGATGAAAATATGGTCTTATTTAGGGACATTAAGTCACGTTAAGCATTTCAGTGACACAATATGCACCTTTTATGACTCCAATGCGTCCATACATTATTAATTCAACACTATGTTTTAAATCTTTATCATCTGCCTGAAGTGCTTGATTTCAATGTAACAAATAATGACCGAGGTCATAATTATTGTGTATGTGACTCATTTCCTGTGTGTTTGAACAAAAATGCAGTGGTCCCCGCAATTTGACAAATTATGTTGGGTTTAGAAATAATTTAGAAAACCTAAAGTATGTAATTGGGCAACTGTTATTAACAGTTTATTTACCTCTGAAGCAACCAAACTGATGTGCAAGTGTGGTGTCTCCACTGTAAAAGAACAGTGTATGGTTTTGATAGGTGTTGTTGGGTTTGTTGGTTTTTTGGTGTGTAGCCATTTGTCCAATTGATTATTGACTGTTAAAGGAAATAGTAGCCTAGAGGAGCTGCAGCCTTAGTGAATCTAGTTCAGAGAATGATGTGCATTGCCTCGAGTTAAATCCCTGAACAAAAAAATGGAATGCAGACCACATATTTTGTGCACCAAAGATCATTTAAGAGGTTTGGTTAGTATCTTTTCTTTTAAACCAATTCAAGCTGTATGGACCATCTGCTGTCATGTGAATTAGCCATAAATAAGCACCCTGTTAAGAACTAAATGACTCAGGCTCCCAGCTCTCCCTCTTCTGTCAAGCCATGTCGCTGTAAAAAAAAATCCTGCTTTATTTAGTTCCTTTGTTTGGTTCTTGGAATCTTATTTGTCATGTTTACAAAGGGGTGTCAACAAAAAGCACAAAATCACCCAGAAGCGCTCCCTGGAGGGTGTGGAGTTGACCCCAGATTTGGGTCCTGCATCAGACTGATCACCTGTTACCCAAAGCAAAAATGCAATTCTGCAATTTAGCACAGGAGAGCGGTGTTGCACAGTGCTTTACCCATTCAGAATGTCTTACTCATACCCATCATCTTACAGACAGGACGAGCAAGGGACTGATTTTTAATCACTTTGCTTCTGTACCAGACACTTTTTCGCCAAGCTTGACCTCACCACCCTTGTGTTGTATTTTGTGTTCGCTGCTGTACAACATGGCGCAGCCACCATGGGATTGGGTTTTTATTGTGCTCGGTGTAAGTGTGTGCCCCATCAGAAAAGGACAAAGCTGATTTTGTGGGCCTGTGCACCTTTATCCAATTGAAATCAATTTCTCACAAGAAACGTAGAAGAAAAACCACTAATATGTTGCATGAATGAGAACATAGTGGAGATTCCTATGCAACAGCTGTGCATGTTTATCCAAAGGGGCTCATCCCTTGCAAAGAAATGGTAATGATTGATGATCATGGATGTGAATGATGATGAGGAGGAGAAGGAGGAAGGGCAATGCAGATGATGTGTATTAAATGAGATATGTCATTAAAACATTATGTACTGATAGTCTGCTGGACTCATTACAAGTTGTATTTATCATTATGTTGTTGTGTCTTCATTTTGGGATTTTTTATTTTTTTTAATGACATGATTATTTGAAATGGACCAACTCTGAGAAAAACAACCGTGTGTACCGGGAGAATATAACTCTGTGGGGACCTCACGTTATCGAGGGACCATAGAGTTATGCTTAATGTTAAGGTAGATTATGGGTATTAAGTCTGTATAAAATGAATTTAAGAATATATAAAAAACAATTACGTGTGTGGAAGAGAAAGGGAGAGAAACCTTGTATACGTTTGCTGTAACACACAAACACACACTATATGGGGCAATCTACAGCATTCAATTTACCATGTACCCATGTTTTTGGAATGTGGGAGGAAACCGGAAAACCCTGAGGAAACACGTGGAGAACATGGAAACTCCACTCAGAGTGGGATGATTCGAACCGGGAATCCCCAGCGCTGAGAGGCGAACATGCTAACCACTCACTGTGCCGCCCTGTTAAAGTTATTCATTCATTCATTCATTCTCTTCCCCTTATTCCTTTATGAGGGTTGCCTTCATGTTTTTGGAATGTGGGAGGAAACCGGAGGAAACCCACACAGACACAGGGAGAACATGGAAACTCCACTCAGAGTGGGATTCGAACCGGGAATCCCCAGCACTGAGAGGTGAACATGCTCACCACTCACTAAGTCACTGTGCCGCCTTGTTAAAGTTCTCAATTTTAATTCTTAGTATTTGATTTTTCAAAGCCAACTCAATTGGGGCAGTCGTAGGCTTGTGGTTAAGGAACCAACCTTGCAACCTGAAGGTCGCCGGTTTGATTCCCAATTCCACCAATTACTGGCTGTTGTGCCCTTGAGCAAGGCACCTAATCCCCAATTGCTCTCCGGCCGTCGTATAAAAGGCTGCCCACCGCTCCTGGCACGCGTGCTCACTTCACTGGTGTGTATTTGTGTGTCACTGCATGGATGGGTTCAATGTGGAGGACAAATTCCTCTGTGTGTAAGCAAAGTAGGCAAAATCGATCACTTCATTCACTTTATCTTTAAGATGGATGAATAAATGCAATTAGGAAAGCTTGTTGTTTCCGGTCAGTGTTTGCACACATTTTATGGTTTAGTGGTTTGCATGTTCGCCTCTCAGCATGAGAGTTTCCATTTTATCCCCGTGTCTGTGTGGGTTTCCTCCGGCTTCTCCAGTTTCCTCCCACATTAAAACATGGATTCAAGGTAAATCGACAGCTCTAAATTGCCCCATATACAGTAATCTGTGTGAGTGAGTGAGTTTATTGCCACCCTGTTCTGAGTGTATCTGTCCAGCACCCAAGATGTTCTTTCTTGGAGGGACATGGGAAACCCCTCGTGACCCTAGTACCAAACTAAGTGGAAGATACTGAATGAATACATCCTCTCCAAAATTATTATCCCCTTATTTCTGGGTTACAACATGAACCAGACAAGACACAAATATTTAGTTTAACATTCAACATCACTATCAATATAGCACAGACGATGAAGATGTATCCTTATTCCTAATGAATTGGGTTTTTTAGAGAATGTATTTACAGCCCACTTCCTAAAGACTGCGTTGAGCAAATAAACCTTGTTAAAGAACTATTGAAGAACATACTCAATAGTGGAATCATACCGCTCTAGAATGACAAAAGAGTAAAGCGAGATGTGTTTAAACCGGCCATGCGAAATGATTAAAGCTATATCGGTGATGAAAACAAATCAAAATTATGAAATGTCCAAAAATTAAAATAACATTTTGACCTAAAATTTGTCTGCCGTTAGATGGCACCATAGTTCTTTAACCACTGTTTTACTATTATTATAGGCATTTTAACCCCCAAGTAACTTCCAGATAATGCACTGTGATTAATCTAATTAAACAATGTCAGTCTTTTTGGGTTTTTTTTATGTTAAGCTGCGGGCGGCACGGCGGCTTAGTGATTAGCAACGTTCTCCTCTCAGCGCTGGGGATTCATGTTTCGAATCACAATCTGGGTTTCCATGTTCTCCCCGTGGGTTTCCTCCGGGTTCTCTTGTAAAAAAAAACCGCTTTATAAATAAATTACTTGAACTTTATTTTGATATTTTTGGTCAAAATCATGTTTTATATGGTTTAGTAAGCAAATTTTAACTATGTGGAGTATACGTCGCTAAAACTACGATTCTATAAAGTTCCGCTTGATGGCGCCAAAATCAACTAATTTCAACCCAAGTCGCTAAACTTCCTGGTGTCGAAATGGCGACGTGGGTGAAGTTAGGACCGTCTTTTAGGAACTTTTTAAGAAGTTTGGGCTCGGTCCGAAGTGTAATTCGCCCCCGAAGCGGTGTCGGAGGGGCAGTTGTGGGCTGTCTTGTTGCTGGAGCTGCTCTACGGTATCATCAGGAGTTTGTCTGGAAAACTTTGCCGCCGACCGTTTACGCCAAAGAATCCGGGGTAAAAAGTTTTCGGGCTTTTTCCTAATTGCCTGCACACTGACTAGATAGTGAACTAGTCGGAAATAAAGCATAATGAGTGTTCGTCAATTCGCCTAGTGGACTTGGTGTGGTGGTGTTGTCGTTTTGGAATTCGTCCTTGTGTTTTGTCTGTTGCAAAGGTCGGAAAGGCTGTAAAGTTTGTAAAGTGCAAAACATTACATTAAAATGGAGAAACGGTCAAGTAATAATTAATAAAATCGACATATGTTGTAGTTTAATCATAAACAACAATGTTTGTTTAGAAGGCGCACCTCACCACTCCCAAACAGACTTTACATACCAGGTGAAAGAGGAACGGTATGGATATTTTACATTAAAATAACTGCACTAACGGTTTTACTTCAACAAACACCAACAATTCCTTGTTGTACATTAAAAAATATGTCTATTTAATTATCAAAAGCCTACACATACACATAGTTATCCCTATGGTTCCCCATGCCCATCCAGGGGAGAACATCTCGGGCGCTGGGCAGACACACCCAGGACAGGGTGCCAATCCATCGCTGGACACACAGCCACACACTCATACACACACTATACAGGGCAATTTAGAACATTATATTTACCTTGCATCTATGTTTTTGGGATGTGGGAGGAAACCGGAGAACCCGGAGGAAACCCACGCAAACACGGGGAGAACATGGAAACTCCACCC